>BGPR01002501.1:80956-146392 GCA_013235015.1 Araneus ventricosus | reverse complement strand
CCACTCACCCTCTCTTCGCCACTGGCCATGGTGAAAATATATTAATGTGTTTACGTCACTTTTTCAAGTCAAATACGATGCGGGGGCGAAACAATAACATGGCGCTGTTCACACGAGCTAAGCCACTGATGATGATGACAGGGGTAGCGAAAGAATCATATTATGACCCGGGCGCCACTCACCCTCTCTTCTTCACTGTTGCGTGTCAACCCTTTTCGAAGTAAAATCGTTCAAAAGTGCTAGTCTCGGGGTCTTGGAACGAACAGTTTCTTAATTTCCAAATGACAACAGGATGACACGTGATGCACAACAATCGCGCTACGCCAACCTTTTAGAATCTATTGTTCTTGTTGCAGGACGAGAAAGACGTGAAGTCCCAGTGTAAGGCAATGTGCGATAAGATAGCGTATGATTTGACGCTTACCACGTGATTCGAATATCACGTGAAATGACTTCCTCGGTTTTAAACGAACATTAATACAATTCATGTGACGTCATATTCACATGGCAAACGTAAATATCATCTAGCATCAAACATATTGTTTTATTTCGAGATATGATTTCACAATTTATTTCTTCTGTAAGATGCACAATGGATTCCGAAATTAAATAGGCTCAGCGCACATTGCGTCTCACATAAATGTAAACTGACTCCATAAAGATAAGTCATAAAATTGAACGGAACTGCAACCATAAATATCTGAACAGTATTACAAGATAAAATTTTATCTAAAATTTTAGATTTATCTCGAACTTAAGTTCGAGCAAGCAAGATTTTTAAATAACACATTTTAGTACAAAGAACCCTCTATTTACACAAAATTAAAATCTCATAATTTCGTTTTCGCACATCGGAAGAAATGAGGAAAAATTCCATTTACACAACTGTTGAATTTCAGCTTAACATGATCAAAGAAATGTAAACTTAAAACTGCAGCGAAATTCTGAAAATTTGTGGAAATGGAAATTCCTCATTGTTTTTATTTTCTTATCAATTTCAGTGCAACGATTTAAGTTTTCAGTTCAGATTAGATAGCTTAACGTTCCGTTCTGAAGCTATTACGAGGGCTATTTTGGGGCAATCTTTCTCATTCCGATGTGTTTTTGAATGACGAGGACAGCAGCTGAATCCGCAAACTTCTCTTCAAACTTCCACAGAAAGGATAGGATGTTTGTCCCCGGTGGTTTTAGAGCACACTAATTCACTTTCGATGAAAACGTGTCCCGAACCCATGTTTCTTCAACCACACACCCGAGATTCTGTCATCAGGCTACAAAAACCTATTAAAATTTCAAAGAATAGTTACTCGAATTCTTGTGCAAACTACAAACATAAAAGCAGTTATGAGATAAAGAAGGCGACGAGCAAGCATGGGATCGAAAAGAAAAGTTCATTTTGCTGAAACAAATGCATATTTCGTTTAAAACACGCCCTCGTTTTTTTAAAAAAACGATACCTAACTATTTATTGTATGTCTGTATTTAAAGTCAAGTATCGATTTCAGTTGCATAATTTTGGTTCGTATAGTATTTTCAGCGAGCCAAACTAGTGGCAGTGTTCTGTCCTTGACCTTCTCGTGTACTCACACAATATGGCTCGTTTTCTGTTTAGCTTCGTCTTATAGTGAAGGACAACTTCCCTCAGACCGATTAAGTTGAAAATTTGGCATGGATTTACATTTTTGATGGCAAGACCACATGCCAAATTTTATTTTCTTAGCTAGTTGCGTTTTTGAGTTATCGTCTTCACATACGAATACCCGAATAGACAGACAGACTGACAGTGAGTCAGAGAAAGGATTTGGTTTTAAATACAGTACAGATCTACAATTCTGATGATAAAACCATATGCCAAATTTCATCAATCTAGCTCATCATCTTCTAGTTATCGTGTTCACATGTACTAGCGTTGACAGACAGACTTCCCTTTGACGGATTTCTTCCAAAATTTGACAGAGAGTTACAATTTTAGTGTAAAGACCACATACCAAATTTCACCCATCTAACTCGTTATGTTTCTTTGTTCTCGTATTCACAGACAGACAGACAGACAGACATACAGTGGTATCTTTATAATCCGGCATTTTGCCAATCGGACCTCTCTAGTAAGGGGTCCTCCAGGGTTTTCCAAAGGGAGCAACTCCATGCGGATGTCAATGGCCTTGGAGCGAACGTAAACAATAGACTGTTGCTCATATTTTGGATTAATTTTATAATTTTTATTATAAATATTCTATATTTTCTGCATATTTTTGTATGTTTTGTAATAAACATAGGTTCCACAATTAAAATGCGTTTTTTAAACGCGTGAAGTGCCGCACTGACTGCGCAAATCTCACCTGTGGGACCAATTTTTTCTTCATTTTTGTTAAAATGGTTTTTTATGATTATTCTCTTGTTCGTTTATACATATTTTATTTAACTTAATGTCTGTTTTTTTTATATATTTTTTTCGTGCCCACGGGTGGTCACGCGGTGTTTACAAGTGATTTTGTATGTGGGGACGAAGCGACCGCATAAAATTTTGATGTGCCCTGAAACCGAATGATCTGCCATCATATGCAAAACCCATATAAAACGTGCCCACGAGTGAGCACGCGGAGCTGAAATAACAGAAATGGTGGGAAATGTCCACCGGAGATCACACGTGCAAATGAAGAAACTGAAACTGACAACCGGTAGGTACGCGGTGCGCAAAGTGTTAATGATCCTCCACTAATCCGGCGCTTTCGTTTATCCGGTAGTCCTCTGATCTGATATATGTGTCGGATTGCTGGGACACTATTATAATTCCAAAATTTTTTTTTCGGTCTAAAGGAAATATGAAACGTGAAGATTCATCAAAATCTCAAAGTCTATTTTTTAAAATTTTTTAAGGATTACAGTACTTTCTCATTGTATATTTCGTACAAGGAAGTAAAATCAAGGATTAAGTATATTATTTAATAATAATTTTAACAGTTTCTGAATTGCGACATTAGTTTTAACGAGCTTTGTTGCGCCACGCTGCTACAAATCCCCATATTTTTCTCTCTCTTTTTTTAAAAGTATGTATTCTTTATTCTGAGAACAACTATAATCCGTCAGCAAGATGGCAAAATTGTTTAAAAATAAAAAATAATAAAAAAAAATAACCTTGAGAACAATTGGCTGGATAATTACACAAAATTACTTCCGAAAATACAACAACAATGCCGGAAAACAGAATATGTATCAAATTTACAACAAAACAAGTTATTACTATCTCGTTCCAAAATCTAAGCCTTTTTTTTCCACCGCCGCTAATCAGAACGATCGATACAGTATCGCATTGTGCGTGACTTTGATACGACGAAAAGTTTATCGTAGGTTCCCTTTCAAGGGTAAAGTTGTCTTCCGTGACAGAACGGCGCGTAATTTATCTAGCGCGAAACGAACGCAATTTATTCGTACGCCCACAGCGGTCGCGTTGGTGTTATTTCATCTCTTTCAATGCCTCTGTCTCTAGAGGCAGCTGTCACTCCGTGCAGTTCAAGTATTCTCATTCGTCCTGAGGCCGGCGAACAGCTCGGAACGTATCCGGTCGAAAGATAGTGGAAGAAGAAAAAGTTATTGTTGTGTCGTGTGGAATATTTTTTGTTTTGATTGTTTTTCTTTCGGATTTTGGTGTTCGAGTACGATTGTCAAGAACTGTGAATAGCCCTTTGGATTTTTTGGTCCGATGCTAGTTTATTCATTGCTTACAGGTAAGAGGATTTCTTTTTTTATATATTTGTAGAATTCGATGCATGTAAGTGAATATAACATTTCTATTCACATTTTTTCCCGGGTTATATGGTCCATTTTGAAGTTTAGTAATAGTTAATTTATAAATCTGATTTCCGAACAGAAAACTGTTGCTGGTTATAGACATCTTACTGTCAGTTGGGAAGAAATGAAATTATTTTCATTTAGAAATAAATAATTCAATTTCTATAAAATTTTGTGTAATGTTATAAATGGATAAATTTAATTTAACTGTTATAAAATTTCTGTAAAGTATGATATTTTTATGTTTGTTTACTTTTTAAAATTTATTGTATTTTGGAAAAGTTGCACTTTCAGTGTAAATATGCAGAATTAAATATGAAGACATTTCAGAAAAAATTGTGTATGATATTGACAATGTTTTGGAATTTCTTCTTTTTCTGTTTCCGATTTTGCGAAGATTATTGATTTTGCATTATTTTTGTTTCTCCTTTTCCCCCTCTTTTTTAAAGTATTCGAATATTGTTTTAATTGAGAAGCACATAAGCAAATTTTACTATATTCTGCGTTTTAATTAGAATATTGATATAGTTTTTATTATTTTAAAAGAAGGATAATGATACGATGTTTTATTTTGAAAATTTTTTCTAAGATTTTATTCTTTCTCAACTTAATTGAATTTGCTGTTTTATATATCCGAATATTGATTGTTAAAAATAAGTTTTCTTCTCCATACTCAGTTTGAAAAAGTAAAAATTTCTCAATTTATTAATCCAAATTTATTACACATCAGTAAACAAGTCTGAGACGTGGAATGCAAATACCTCATTTCAAACATGACGTCATGCATCGGCCTTCCCACACTTGTGTTGCGTGATCCCTGCAGTGTCACCGAAGGACTGCAAGGGCAGACGATATTTTTTATTTGCGTTTGTTCTTACATATATTTTTGCCGCTTCTTTATCAGAATTAAATAATGCTTTTATTTGACATTTTTATTGAATGAATCATTGAACTTGCATATCGTTGAAGACAATGAGTGCATATATAGGGAAGCCTTTATAATTGTATGTCCAGAAAATAAAAATTAATTAAGAATAAAATATTACTTACGAATAATAATTTGTGCTACTAAAATGACTGTAAGTTTAGTAATTTAAATTTTTAAAAAATGTCTGCAAAAATTCTGAGTGTTTTGAAATAAAAACACTTTTTTAAACCTGATATTCTAATAAACCTCGATCACTTTTAAAGAAATATCAATATAGATAGAATAAAAGGGCGTATAATCAGTGGCGGTTTTTCGCACAGTCGTCAAAGGTGCCTCGCCTCCTGCATCGACAATCTAGGTGGTGGTGGTGGTTTTTGGCTCAAAACCTATTCGACGTACATTGCAGTTCTAAGCCAACGACGAATTCACAACATTGGGTAGAGGGAGGGGCCTCAAAGTAATTTTACGTCTGTGGCCTCATACTGATAAAATCCGCCACTGCGTATAATACAGCAAAATGAATTTTTTTTTCATGAAAAAATTATTCTAATCCCATGCTATCTTAAGATATCACAAGTAGAACAGAAACCGAAATGTTATTAAACAGGAATTTATTTAAGAATATTTCTTGTAAATGATCTCGCATTTAAAAGAGAGAAATATGCAATTAAAAATGCGCTTTTATGCCAAAACTTGCTGTTTAACAACTTCATGAATGAAGTTGTTAGATTTTTTAATGATTTCTAATGATTTATCAGCAATCTCTATTCTTTAAATTAACTTAATCTTAAGCTTACTTACCTGTACAATATTTACATATCCATTTAGTTTTCAAAAAAATTCAGACTTAAAAATGCTGTCTTTATAAAGAAGGCATTATTAAAGTAGGATGTATTAATTTCAAGTGAATTCTTTTCTATATCTTCTGCAGCGTTTTAAAAGTGCATACTTTATGATAAAGGATTTAAAAATCAGATACAAGTATTCTAATATGTTATACACTCGAAATAATAAAATTAATCTAGAAATTTAAGAGCAGTGAAATAGTTTAACTGTAAATAGTTAATGTTAAAAAATCATTTGCTAGTTTATAAGAATTAAAAAAAGACTTATTTTCTTATTAATTTAAAACTACTTTGAATAGCCTATTAATTTCATATTAAAATAAAGATACAAACTTTCAAAATTCATAAAGAATAATTCTTCCTTGTGCAAAAGGACGAAAAAAATTATTCACTTTCCTACGAAAGTTATAACTAAGATATCAAAAGAGAAATCATTATTTTCTGATGCTAGTTTCAAACGAAATATTAAGAAAAAAAATTACTTTTAAATCGATACAAGCTTAAAATTCATAATTTCAGAACACATTTTTTAGCTAGTTGTTAGTAGGGTAAATGAAGTAAAATTTCTATATTTGAAGGTGGATAATAGTTACGAAACAACTATCCGTAATAACCTTGCATTGTCACATTGTTAAAAAGAATAATAGACTTCGGGTCACCTCTTTATCTTGTCAAGGTAACAGACGATTTCACGTGTTTGCCATCTTGCGGGAACCGCTTTATTTGAATTCGTTAGTGCATTTCTTGGAAATAATTATGGAGTACGTTAAAATTTGCTATAGATGTTACAGGTGAGACGAATCTTTTTCTTTTGTATAACAAAAGCGAATCGTGAACGGATGTTACTTATTCTCATGGCGTTCAGTTTCTTAACCTTATTCAGAATTTATGTAGCTATACATTTCAATACTCCATCATGCATATTTTTTTGTAATGTCTCTTAAATTAATGGTGTGAACTGGTGTTTATTTCAAAAAGAAATCCATTCAAAGAAGTTAATTAGATGGTTTTTTATTGCTGTTAACCGATACATATAAGTTAATACTTCAATGAATTAGAGGTAAATTAATGTGTATTTTGGAGGTTAAAATTAGAGTTAAAAGTACGAATCCAAAATATATATATTCTCGCGGGAATTAGTTATAAACTGTTTTGAAGTTCAAGGTAAGGCTAGATATTTATAAATTAAGTTGTTTAAATTTATATTATTGACCACTGCTGAGAGTAATTTTGTCTGAAAACATCTGAAATCATAACATATCTTAAATGAAAAACTATTAATAATTTAATTTTTAGTGTTCTGCTTTAATTTTTTCTGTCAAAATACTGAATTTTATATAAAAAAAACCGCGATATTTTCTGAATGTTGAGATGAGATCCATCAAATATGTAATAACACATTTTAAATATTGGAGCGTAAAAATTAATCACATGCTCTTAAGTAATGTTTTACCTTTGGATTTGAAAGATGTTTTGTATTTTACAGAACACGTTCTTGCATGTAAGACTACAATTGTGTTTCCAAGAATAATGCTTTATTTTTTATGATTTGATAAATGGTCTTAAAATATTGTATAAAACAGGCTAACTGCCTAATGTTGTAGCTTTTTTACAATTCAATTCTTTGATAAATTCAAAATTAATCGTCTTGCTACTTTTGTTTATAGTAAGAGTACCGAATATTTCATGCACAGAAATAAATTTTTAAAACCTATCTTATAATTTCCACTCTCGATTCTTTTATTTTAATATTTTTCTCGTTAAAACATCCAAGTTTTGCTTTACTTAAACGCAATCAAAAATCAGTGGTGGTACTGTTTTAACAATGGTTTTTCATTTTTTATACCGATAAAAAAAGAACTACTCAATCTCAAATTGTGATGATAGCGATATCTTATGAGTGTGTGCTAAAAGTAACACTTAATATCTAGCTTACTTTAAAGGGTATTTCGAGAGTTCACAATTTCCAAGATCAAAAGCGTCGCTATCGAAGATCAGATGATAGTTCTGAAGACAAGTTAACTCCTCCACCTCTTCCCACCTCACGATATTTCCAATGACCCCTTATAAAAAACATTTTTTTGAGCTCACGATTAAGAGGCAAGCCTTTTTACGTAAGCTGTAAGTTATACCATTTTACTGCTTGTTATTATTATTTTTTAAATTTCAATGTAAACGCCTGGAAATTTTCATAAAATGAAATCATTATATATATATATATAAAGTAAAAAAGTAAAATATATATAATAGTAAAAAGGTTTACCTCTTAATCGTGAGCTCAGAAAAATGCTCTGTGTGTATATATATATATTAAGAGGTAAACCTTTTTACTCAAGATTAAGTTATACAATTTTATTGCTTACTATTTTTTTTAAATTTAAATATTTTTATTACAACTCCGGGAATTTTTCATATAATGAAATCATATATTTTTTTATTTAATTCGCTTTCATGTGTATCTCAAATTAATAATTATTTTGAATTTTGCCATGCTGCATTTTTGCTTTAGAATGGACTTTCACATGCAATTTACTGTTTCTGTGAGTGGTTATGGTGGTTTTAGGAATCGAAATCATGGGTTCGAGATCCGATTCCACCTGTGTCATTAAATTTATTGTTATTGTTCTAAGCTCCTCACGATTTTGTAATGTCGATGCTTGCAGACTGTAATCTTATTCTCGTCATCTAAATGCAGTTCAAAATTAGAAAGGTCTGTTCAGTGGCGGCTCGTACATAAGAACTGCAGAGCTGAAGGCCCCCCCCCCTCCCTGAAATTATTTTAAACGATTGTATTTTCGTTTTTATTCTAATTGGCTTACTTTCCCGCTTTGAGAATTCAGTGATCAACGAAAATGGCGAAAAAGTAATAAAAAATGTAAAAAGAAGACTGAAAATCAATCACGAATTAAGAGAGAGACAGACCAGAGCTGCATCAAGTTTTGCCCCTCCTACGGGGAAGCGGGTGAAAAGCAACCCTTTCTCCGCTTGAAATTGCATTCATTTGAGCTGCATTTTTTTCAGCTCACATTTGGCTCTTTTTCGCTTTTCCTCAGTAGCTGAGTCGTTAAGCCGTTTTTTTTAATCCAATTCCGGAGGAGTCGTAATTTTTTTCTTCTTTATGTTTTTTCGGCTGCTGATTACGATTCTGAGGTTTGCCATCAATAATTTTTGTTGTAATTTTAATTATAGACAAGAAAACATAAAAAAATTCTCCAGTTTTTTTTTTTTTTTTTGCTTATAACTCAAAAACTATCAATTTTTAGTATATCATCATTATATACCAAAATAATCAGCTCAAAATTTTCCTACAACTTAGGTCGATAAAACCTTTGCAGCACTGTTTGTGTCTGAGCTGACGAGCCGCCACTGGGTCTGTCCTTTGTATACCTGATGGGCAGCGGCGGCGTCGTGGTAAGATATCGGCTTCAGAGCCGTAGGGTTCCAGGCTCGAATCCCCGATTCCACCGAAGATCCGACGTGTATGCGGGCCTGTTGCACGCTATATCATATTTATAGGGCCAAACGCCCTTCCGCTAGTGTGGCGCAGAAGTCAGGAGAGGGTTGTACCAGCTCTGGTGCTGGGCCGCCGCGACGAGCATCCATTTTCTATGGGCCTGGAACAGCCTAAAAGGGGGAATGATTAAGCGATGGGATATGTATGCTTAGCACGTTGTTTACGTTCTTCCTCTATCGTTTTTCTTTCTAAATTATATTATATAATTCTCAATTTGCGACTAACTAATGATCCGTATGTATTGATGATATTAATTTAATCGTTTTAAAGATATTTCAAAATAATGAAAACATAAAATGTTTAAGATATCTGTTTTCAGAACTCAGTTTGAAATGTTTACATTTAACATGAAAAATTCATTATAGAGAATAATTTTAAAACCATTTAAGTAATAATAATTCTTCTGGCGAAAATATTTTTAAAACCGTTTTCTAAGCAATCGCACAATAGCGACCATTTGAATAGCAAAGTCAAAAATCTGCAAACATCATTACTTCAGTGTGAAATTGCTAGAGCCACGTATCAAGTGATTAAAAATAAAGAAATAAAAATCGGTTAACCAAAGCGCACCAGAGGAGATGTGATTAGACTTTGCTTCTCATTTTTTTTTTCTTTGCCTTTCTTTCTTTCTTTTCTTTTGATCTTTCTAAATTTAAAATACTTCAGTCAATAATTAGTCATAATTTGTTTTAATGAGTACAATTAAGATGACCTAATGATATTTATTATTTTTTTGCCTTTACTTATCTTAGAATTGCTATTTTTTAGTTTGCAATAATTACTTAAATATATGTTGAAATGAACAAACTGTTTCTGATGTCCGTTTTCCCAATTTATTTACTTATTTTTGCTTGAAAAATAAACATTTTTTCGATGAATTTATCCATTCAATACTCTTTAAAAAGAGAAAAACATGTAACTTCTCGCACTACAATTTCAAACCATTTATTGACATTGGGGTAAAATGATATCATAAAAAAATCTTTCACCCAATTAATCAATAATAGCTATTATATTTAAGAATTTGAATTTCATATATAAATCCTAAGCTATAATTCTCTGTAAATCAAAAAAGAGAATTTTGAAGAAACATACTAATATAAAAACATATGCGAGAAATATTGCAATAATTCCTACTTATATTAAGTAGCAGTTACAGTTCTTAAAAATAATTAAAAATTCTTTTAAAAAATTTCTAAGCCATTTAAAGCTTTTTATACATTTATTTTAAAAATAGATAGCAAAAAAACAGAATACATTACATCCCTAACATTCATGTGAGTCATTAGCAATATTTTCCGAGTTATAACATAATCGGAATTTAATGAAATTATTACAAAAAGTGAAACACTGCGGAATTTAAGTCTACGTATATCATTCGAGGAAAAACTTTTAACACACACACACAGAAATACAAGACACCAACAGAAATTTGTTTCATGAATTCAAAACATGCGAAGAAAAATACGATAAACAAGCTATTCATATATTAATAATAAAAAAGCCGAACGATTTGAACTGTCAAGACGCACGCTACAATGAAGAAAAACTGTCTAAAGCTTAGGGTTAGTAAGTCTTTGAAACCAAACAAGTATAACTCGGGAAAATATTGCTAATGAAGAGAAATAAATAATCACGGGATTCTCTGGAATGATACTGCTCTGTTTTGGGTAATCCATTTGTAAAATAAGAATATTTACTCAGTATTTAATCTCAAAAAGAGCTCGCGATTCCAAATCATGCAAGTAGTCACTATGGTGTGCTATGGTAAACAACTGACCAAGGCCGAAAAGGGACCATCGCTTAGCGAAGGAGTGTACTGGCGGAAAAGGCGATTGTTCCAGGCCCATAAAACTGGGTTTTTTATTGCTCTCTCTAGGTGGCCCTTTCTGGTGTCGTCCTCGTCATCTGACCGCGGTTCAAAATCACGAGGTCCGTCCCAAAATAAACCTCCTGTTGGTTCAGAACGGAACATTAATATAACTAAACTAAATCTGTATACCTCATATAACAACTTCAAAATGTATGATTAGTCTAAGAAATAAATCATAACTACTTCTGTTACGAAAACTCATTCCTAAACATGAAAACGAGAGTATTAAAAAAAAAGCTACCACTCTAGCTGTGATGCTACTGCTACCTTACGAGTATGTATTAAAAGTAGTTTACACATTCACTACTTAATGCGTTTGCCTTCTATTTTTTCTAAGTCACATTATTCTCTACATGTTACATTATTCTCCGACTGTCTATAATAAACCAGTATGACGTATTGTAAATAGATTTGTGTTGGTTCAGTGAAGGAAAAATCGCTAGTTTTAATTGAATCAGCAACTTGAAGAAGAGAACAAGCTCCAACATACCGAAACGCACACATCTTGCACAAAACGTGTAATAAGTATATAAACATTCATTGTTAACTGTAAAAAAGAAATGAAAATCATTAAGTAAACCACTGACGTAAAGAATCTCTTATAAATATTAGGGTAAAAAAATAATAAATAAGAAAAATATAAAAAAATCCCCCCCAGAAGACAATTTTTGAATTATTTCCCTCCTTCAAACTACCGATTAAATTTTGAGATTTATTATCTACTAGCAATACGCGCACGCGTTGCCCGTGGAATCAGGACTTCAACAAAATGAAAAAAAAAAAAAAAAAAACACGCCCACAATGACATGAAAAAGTTCTGAAAACAAAACAAAAGATACACATTCTTGATTTTCCCGCTTATTTTCGCGATAATGACATTTTAACTGCAAAAAACCAATACAGAGTACGTTAATCCGAAACAATATTAAAAAAATTGCAACGTGAAAATGATTTTTATACAGCAAGCAAAATATAAAATGGAATCCGAAAGTAATAATCGAAGTCATTCAATTGAAGGTTATGAGGTCACCCTGCCCCGTCAGCCAGTGAAACTGCCTGTAACGTTCCGGAGAGGTGTCGCGGGAGGAAGCCTCGCTAGAGCAAAAATATCTTTCAACTGACCAGGAAAAAAATTAATTAAGAAAAAACGGGAAAAGATATCTTAACCGTTCTTGTTTTAAATCCGACAGAACCGTTGCAGTTATAAGCTGAAAAAAAATGAAAATAATAGTGTTATTAGAGCGTTGGATGCAGCAAATTTAAAAACGAAAATAAAACTTCGATGGCAAAACTGACTATTTTTTAAAAAATTCTCAAAATTCAGTAAATTATGTTAAAATTCAAAACTAACTTCATTAGAACAGAAATCGTATGCTCTTTTCAATGGTGTGTCTATTTTTTTCGTACAATTATTCAAAACCATTCTATTTAGAAATTAGTGCGAAAAATCAACCAAAACAACACAAAACATTAAATAAAAAATTTTCTAGATTAAATTTTAAAATTCCGGCTTCGAGGTGCATTGAGTCACCATTAAGACTACCTGTGTGCCAAATTTCAAGGCTGAAAGTGGGATAGATTCGTCTGGACATCGTACGCACACACACATAGACACACACACACGAACATTGCCTTTTATAAGTATAGATATGTATATTTAAAATAATTTGGTAAAAAATTCTTCACCGAGTCCGCCAGCCTCAACCACCCGACCGATTTTGACAATTTTTGTTTCATATGGAAGCTTATGACGGCTAGATATGTCATCAAGGGGCGCCGCCCCCCCCCCCCCCCTCCATTTTTGAACGAAATAGAAAATTGTCGGAATCCGTTGGTTGGCTGTTGCTGGCGAACTGTCCCCATAGAGAATGTATATTGGAAAATTTTTTTTCGATTTCGTTCGAAAATGGGGGGCAGGCAACCTTTTGATGACATATCTAGACGTCATGAGACCATATAAATAAAAAGTCACAATATCGGTTAGGTGGTTGGCGTGGGGAATTTCTGCAAGCTACCCATAGACATGAACAGAGGAGAAGTGTTTTTTTGATTTCGTTCGAAAATGGAGGATGGGGTGGTATAGAAGAACATTGATGACATACCTGTACATCGTAACCTTCAAATGAAAAGGTCGAAATCGGTCTGGGTTGGGCTGGCGAACTGCCTGAGGGTTTTATCATACTTATTTTATAGATCCCAGTTCATCAAAATGGCGTGTCAAAATATTGTAAAATACTTGTATGTGATGGAAACTTTATTTAGGGCGATATCATTCTGTATTTCTGATCTGAAGACTCTTCATGCGAAAGTCGTGAGAAAGTTTACAAAACTTTACAACTAGATGAGGTTTATTGAAATATTTTACAATTTTAAAGGAATCAGTTGTCTCTAAGGAATATGAAATCTACTATGGTTTTATGGTCTGTTCCACTGATCTTCATGCAGTATTTAAAGCTGAAAAAAGTAGTGGCTGAGAGCCTCGAAGCGGCGAGATGTCTGGGGCAGTGCTGAGCAAAGTGGGTGCTGGCCGCGAACCCGCCCGGAGGCCGGCGAGAACAGCTAGTCAGAAATTAAATTTTATCTTTAGAAATCCAAACTGGCTATTCAAAATTTATTGCATCCCAATATTTCATTCAGCTGCTGCAATAACTTTTACTGCATATTTATGATATTGAATTTAAATTGTTTGTAGTGGAATACCCCGCAGAATGAATCTAAGCTTAACATAAAAAGCGTGTAAATCATTGCCTGAATATAAATATCAAAAGTCACGAGGTTGTAAATTACTCGCATCGTCCACAGTCTAAGAATCTACAATTCCGTGCGGGAAAAGATATGGTATACATATTTTAATTCGGAAACATACATTTGCCTTTATTATAAACGGCAAAAAAAGTGTATTATAGTCAGAATTTTGCTTTAATTTCGGGTGTACAAAATATATTGCGTCCCAAATAAGCCATGAAACAATAAAGAAATGTATATACAATTTTTTAAAGTTTTTTTGGCAAATATTTTTAATTGTATAATATTTTGGTAGCATAGTAATATGCACTATAATTGCTATGATGTGTTATTAAGAAATGTAAGGGAGTTTAGTAATATTATTTTTAGTAAATATTATGATTGTATTATTTATTAAATATATTTTTAGTAAACATTATTTTAACTGCATGTGTGCGAAACATTGCATGACATTTCTTTCATACTTTTCGAAGCCAGATATATTGTGCAGCTTTTATGAAAATTCCAGGTGAATACCGTTATGACTCGGAAAGTATGTAGCGAGCTGAAATTCTGTTTCTGTCCAAGAAAAGCTGAATGATCAGGGGTTTTCTACAAATTGATGTTTTTTAATCTTGAATCTTAGAGTAGTTTTAATGAATTGTACAAATGTTGAATATGCTGAATACGTATGCAGACTTATAAATTAAGTGTACAATTTAAATTGCAGTTCGACGATTACTATTCCAGATTCGAGTTTAAGTAACATCAGTTCGTGGAAAACTCTGCATCATCTAACCTCTCTTAGAAACAGAAATTCAGCTCAAACAATGCCGATATCTCTCAAAATCTTAACAGTATTCTCATTAAATTTTTATAAAAGATGCCCTATATTGGCTTTGAAATTTTTATAGAAAAATCATACTATGTTTCGCACATGCGCAGTTAGAAAATATTTACTAAAAATACTCATATTTCCTCGAATATTCAAAGTATTTACTTGCAATTTTAATAAAATACTTTTCTAGCAAATTGTCACATATTCTATAAGTATCGTATAATTTGGTTGAAACTTTGCATTTTATAAATAAAAAACATGCAGAAAAATTTGGAATTAAAAAAAAAACCTCTCCTCGAATATACCTGCTATTTTTAAGAAGATACATACAAGGTTTGCTCACAGCAAACAAATCCATTGATGGAAGTTGCAAATTATTATCAGCTTTTTGTGTAAAGGAGAGATCCCAATTCCTTTTCTTTATCAATTTCTTGTTGGTCCCTCAAATACCTTCATAACCGAATCTTCACTGTAAAATGGGAGTTCAAGCTTGTTATTTACAAGGCCGAAGTTCAAGGGCTCTTCGTCCAGCCTTTCTGCAGAAATTCTAAAAAATGTGTAAATCCGAAAGTGTCAGGATTTTTTTTTGATTATATAGTGTATATCGAGTGTCATTACGAGGCAACTGGGTATGATCTCCGTGAGATTGACGTCCTTAAGTAGATTTAGCCATAATTTCGAAATCAAGCATTCTGATAATTATTGATGACAAACCTAAACTGGGTTGTTCTAGATTTTAAAAATAATCTAAAACAACCCAATAATGACAAAAAGTACTCTGACGAATAGAATTTAAAATAGTTTTCTGTTTCAGAGAGATATTAATAAAATTATTAAATATTAGTGACTATTAAATTCAAATATACATAATTTTTAAAAACTCCTACATTAAAATGAGGATAAAATCACAAAAAAACTGTTATTTTAAAACAATTTCTATAAATATGTATGAAAAACCCAGCTTCTAAAATATAAAGTGGCTCTTGCGCCATAAAAGACCAGTGATGCATAATCCCAGCTTCTGAAAAAATAATATTTAAAAAAAAAATATTTGGGCTTTATCTCGTATGTGCCGGTAAAAATCCATTTTTCAAACTTTCTGCTATGTTAACTAATCGGTTAACAAATCGATCACGATGCAGGATCAGTGTTTCTTAAACTACGATCTAGCTTCAAAATCGATGAAGAAAAAAAAGATTGGATGTAACGTTTTTTACGAAAAATTCCAAGATGCGGATGACTTGCTCAAAGTGTCTTCAAAACATATCTCTAAATCTTAAAACTTTTCGAAAAATTTTGAAACAACCAGTTTACCCGCACCGCTTCGCTTGATAAATGGCAGACCTCTGTGCAGCTGCACGAGGTATCGTTCAGTTTCATCTAATCGATATTTTGTTGCAATTTTCTAAGCTTCAATTCTTTGTTTCCAAATCTTAAGAAAAATCTTTCACAAGTCATCAACATCTCCAAATCAGACGATTTTAGATATTAATCCCACAAAAATAAAATCAAAGAACGCGGTCTTGTGAGGTTACAAAATAAAGTTAGCAGAAATGTTTTGTCTGTTATCTTAGTTGCAGCTGGTATTTTGTGGGAACGATCGTTTGTGGTTCAATATCCTTTCAAATCATTTCCGTGCAGTGCAGGAAAATTTTGAGAGAATGACAATATATTTGTTTTTAAGATTTCCTAGAAAATTTATTGGCTGGTTATCCACCGTGAAAGAATTCGAAATGAAGTATGGGAGTTCAGTTATTCTCAAAAAACTGGAGTGCGCCTCTTTGAGGGGGGAGGAGGAGGGGATATGAAATGGAAAATTAATTTAACAAACTTATAATTTTAGCCAGAGTAATTAAAAATGTATTTTTATACGAAAAAACTTCTGTCTATATGTTTCTAACTAAATAGATTTGTTTTGGTATGCCTGACATACCTTTAAGTTTGTCGGAATCCTTTAGAATCTCCCTGTGTAGAACACAGTATTTTGGTATTAATTATTTAAAATTTCAAAATTTATTGAAAAAGAGAGTACACGAAGATTGATAGGAAAATTTGGGTCTCAGATACTAAAATGTTAAGAACCGGTTTGTTATTGTACTTACGTGGAAACTGAACTTAGTCCATTTTCTGTAAGTAAATGTTCATTCAATGGTAATAATGTAATTCAATGTAAATATACAAGTAAATAAAATTTACAGAGTATGCTTTATGTAAGAATTGCGACGAAGAGAATTTCTGGTAGCGATAGTTCCTAAAACCCGTCATAAAAATCTGTTCGTTCTAAATTGAATCGAGTTTCTTTGTTATGTTTCTTCGTAAAAAATGTTAATTTATATTTCAATTTATGTTAAAATCTTGCCAAAAGTTAAAAATTACAAACATTCATAAAATATTCGAAGATTATACACTTTCGAATAAAATGTTAAATAATGAATTGTACTTTTGGTATTTCAAATGTAAGGAGAAATTTAAGATGATTAAATTTTTAGAGAAATGCATTTTTAAATTCTTAATTATCTTTGTAATTTTTCTAAACATATCCTGGAAATTTAAATAAAAGGAAAGTTATTTTCTCGATTTATGCTTTTTAAAAATTTGTTGGGTTTATTTTGTATTTTATCTATTTTAACACATTTTGAGCCTTATCTGCTATCTAAGGGACTTGATTGACCTCCTGTGTGATCTATTATATTTTGATATCATACTTTCGTTTTAGATGTATTTTCACGAGACTGGCGGCAAACAGCTTGAAAAAGACGTACTTTCACGTGACCCGTCAAAATGTATTGAAACTAAGTCATAAAATTAAAAGTAGTGGTCCACTTTGAAAAGAAATGCTTAACATTTGGATCAATAAAAAAACTTTCGTGAATTTTCTATTAAGATACTAAATATGATGACAATATGGAATTTTTTGGGGAAAAAAAGAATGAGACACTTCATTAAAGAAACTAGGTAAATCAGCGATCACGTTATTCTTCTATTGTTCCTTATTTATTTCTTAACAAAACGCTGCACGAGCAAATTGCACCTAAACCGATCGATATAAAGTTCCTATTAACCCTCTGAAGGTCGCTGAAGAAGAAAAGGAGACTGTGATGCGTCTGCGGACTTCGAGTAATAAAATGTGATCTTATATCGCTCGATCCACATTTTCCTGGTTCCTGTTTTTCAAACAGATCGACTTTAGAGGAAGATATTAAAGCATTAAATCAATGAAATATTCAAATTTTCTGCCGTAGGAAAGACGGAATGTCAACTACTTAATGCGAAAAATTAAAGCAGCCACGTGAAAAAAAATATATTTAACTAAGAATTGTTTTCAACAATAATAAGTTCATTCATACTCATGTGCTGCTTGTAAAGGGATGACGCATGGATCTTTTAACATTTTCGGGGGTAAACTTTTTAAATTTTATTTTTTAATTAGAAAAAATAATTCTAATCGTTTCATTGGTAATTGTTGAGGAATGGGCAATAATATCATCTATTTCCCTAAACTCTGTTGAGCCGAGGGTTCAGTTCTGCTGCTGTTCAGCTTTCATTTGCTGATGGTCGCTATCCATATCATCAGCTTCTTTATCAGATCCCGATTCAGCGTCTGAAAGGCACAAATAAAATCTTGAATGCTAATGGTAGAGGCCGAAGTTCACTCTTCTCTTCAGGAAAGGAATAATTAATTTCGGACTGATTTCCAGCATTGTTTTTGAGAGTAAGTATTGTTCGTTTACTCTTTGCTCTTAATAAAAGGTCCAAATTCAGAGAGACAAAAGGAATGTATTTTATTGAGGTTTAACGACCGGCCAACCTGACCGCTGAGAGGGGTTTGAGTGGCCGTTCCTACAGGGTTGTTTTAACTTTAAGTCAATGGGCCAAAAATTCCGTGCCAAACAAAAGTGGCTGTTGAGAGGGGTGACGGCTAAGCAAGGGTGGCCACTCAGAGAAGTTTTATTATAATGCCAGTTACTGTGTTTTCCGGAATCACCCAAAAATAATTTTATTATTAGTATTATCAGAGAGGGGAAAATCTTCGTTTTCTTTCCACCTGTCAACTTAGTTGACCATATTCTAGGTATAATCAGAGGCCGCGGTGGCCTAGTGGCAAGGTGTCGGCCTCAGAGCCAAAGTGTTTCCAGGTTTGAAACCCGAATACACTGAATATTCGTCGTATATTGGGCCTGTTGCACGTTAAATTATACGCAGAGAGTCAAACTTCCTCCAACTGGTGTGGCGCGGAAGTTTTGAGAGGGGGTACCAGCTCAGTTGTCTCTCGTCGTCTGGCTGGGATTCAAAATTGCGAGGTCCGTCCCAAAATGGCCTTCGTGTTAATTCAAACTGAGACGTATAATTAATTCTTCAAAAGCTTACTTCTAAATAATTAAATCTACCTAATCATCTTTTAATATTAACTAATGACTTATAAGTAAGAAACGAGGAAATCTGGGTCATTTAATTCAATTCCGGAACAAGCAGTCAAAACTCGGGACTATCCCGGCCAATCCGTGATGTCTGTTCGCATAAGTAATGTAGAGGTTGGTTGCCGCCTGCTCTCACACATGCATTGTAAAAGAGTGAAAATACCTTTCCCAACTAAAAAATCCAGACTTATTCTCCATTTTTCTATAAAAAATGAAATTCTAATATTCAAATAAATCACGATTTTCCATTTTTACATCAAAAACAACATTGTTCCTCTTCACCTGGCAGCTGTCAACTTTCTCTACTAGTGAATAAAATTTCCTCATCAGTCAACTTTCTTATTCACTTGCGTACTAATTAGGAAAAGTGATTTCTCGTAAACATGTCGGCGAATTGCGTTTTCTAACGAACCAAACAGAGCAGCAACTTGTAACCTCCACCTGCCACGCTGCTCTAACCACATGAATCATGACCTACTCTCTCTACACACGAGCTACTGTGATGAAATCGACGTGACGTCATCATGAAGATGGCAGAGTATGAAACAATTTCCCTGAATAAATATTCGAAGGTCTATGGTTTTTGAAGCTGCGGCACGAGAAATAAGATGGTTAGAACAGGAAAAAGCATATGATAAAAATCACTTAATACGTACCACATAGTTACATAAGCTCTTAGTTGAAATTTTATGAAATAAATTACTAACAGCGTTTACCTTATATGCATACTTGGATAATGTATTTGTAAATAAACCTGACTTGTTTTTGTAAAAGTTTTGTACAAAGCAACCAGTCTAATTTTTAATGAAATTTACAAAATTTAGTATGATATAAGGGATTGGAAACAAAAATTATCCATTTCCTTCCCGGTGAACTTTATAAGTTATTTTCAGTTTTTATCGATATAGTACTTTTTCGGTGTTTTTCAGCATAAAATGACTTTTATATTTTAGAAAATGAGTTTTATATTTTAAAGAATAAAATAGTTTAATTTCGATTTCATTAAAAACTGGCAAATATAATTTTAACGAAATTTATCAACTTCACAGTTAATATTTTTCAGAATTGGACCTATAATTATGCAAAAGGGTGGTGTATGACGCATGAGCCATATTTATTCATGTTGCGCCAATCGAATGGTGGCAGGTACGCAATAAGGAACTGACTACAATCTACATATTTTGAGATGTAAATGTTTCCTCAAAACATCTTAGAAAAAATTTTAATGTTGCTGTTTTCAAGTTTAATTAATATCTGTATAGTAAGCAGTCTTTTGTGTAACAGATTGCAATTGGTTCAATTTCTGCACAGCAAACGGCTCTTAATAAACTACAGTTTCCAGTAGTGAACCCATAGAAATAACATATTAATCCCCATTCTTTGTTTGTGATTAAAGCATAGACATTTTAATTCTCTGCAAGGATGGAGTAAGTTTGATTTTTTCCTTCTTTTACTGATATTTTTTATGAAGGCATTTCTACCCGATGGCTGATGATTTTTAATCAATCTTGTTTGTTTATTCATTTTTAAAATTCGTTTGTTGTTTCTACTTATCTTGTTCGTCTTTGTTTTGAGGAAATTTCGGGCTATGAGAGACTGTTGTTGGACGTAAGTCAAGCTTCTTAAGGAAAATTTCCCAAATAATTTGAATCCATTTCGAATTTAGTCTATAGCCCTTGAAAAAGCGGACTAGATTGGATTCCTTGTTTGTTTAATTCTATTCTCTCTGAGTATATTTCTTGATTTTTTACTTTCTTTGAATAATCATATTAATCCCTACATGTAAATCCGTGGTGTTTAGTTCACTATTACATAACTACGGGCTGTTAACCCTCTGACTGCATATCCCGCGATTTCCGTTGTTTTGGATCAAGTCTATTTTCTGCTAAATCCTGCCATTTTCACAGGCTAATGTGTTTATTTAGTACTTTTATAACGATGAATCATATTACACTAATAAACCTTTGCATATAAATAACTCGCTTGGTTGAACAGTATTTGAACACGTTTGCAAATGTTGCATCTAAACAATGATTTTTAAAAAAACGCAGTCAGAGGGTTAAGCCTTTATTTATTTAATTTTAATAATTTAACGTAACAAATACTTTAATTATTTTTTTAATCACCTCAGTATAAAAAATCATCAGTATTCTTTTCAAAACAAAAGAAAAAAAATGATCTTCTTAAACATTTTATTACAGTAGGCCCTTAAATCAAAAGTCACAAAATTTGCAATGGTTTGAAACATTAATTTGCTGGTGAGTTTCAGGCTCAAAACCTCATAATCATCAATTATTATACTCATTTTTTATCTAATAAATTACTTCCAAATTGAGTACTGAATCATTAAACATCATTTATTGTTGATCACATCTGTATATGAATGAAAAGCAAACTAGGTGAAAATTGCAATATAAGCATTATTGTCATAAATATGCCGCCTATTTAAGGAAAAGGCGTGTGTGTCAGACGCTTTGTGTCAAACAACCTTCTATTATCTAAGTACTGATTTAGGCTTTAGGTCAACTCATTCTAAAAAATAACAATGGGTTTCCATTTTGATAACGGAAGTCGCCGGATAAATGCGGTTCTAATGCAGCCGAATTTAGATCTTCAAACGTGACTTGAGTTAAATATCAACTGAAATTCAAAACCTTTTTTTTTTAAAAAAAACTGACTTTTATAAAGCCGTGCGTGTTCCAGCGTATGAATGTTTTAAAGTGCATTCTAATTTTAAGCAAATCAAAAAATAAATGTCCGTTCTAATTATATAAAATCACTGAATTTTAATTCATTCCACAAAAAAATCTCCAAAGCAAATTTATATGGAAAAAAACTTAACTGCTCTAGTTCAAAGCTTTAAATAAGGCAAACTTTACAGAAAAAAGTGTCAGATGTTACGGTGTGATGTTTATAAAAGGTTTAGCTATGAAAATTCTGCTTTGAAATTAAAAAAAAAAAAGAAAGAATGTCTGTTCCGGGATATTATGACTTTTGTGGAAGAAATTATTTACCATCGGCAAATCTTTTTCATGTTAAATTTTATTAAGTTGTTAATAAATTTAATATACAGAAATTCAGTAATTTCGGTTATATTTGGTTTGACGATAATACATTACATTTGGTTTTCATCAATATTTAAGTATTAAAAATAATATTTATTTATATATTATCCACTCACCCATAGGGTATGGAGTGTTTTAACGGTTGGCGGGGAAGAGTAAAAAGAAAAAAGTGTTACATTGTATATATATAAAAAATTTAAAACAAATACAAAATAAAAACCATCCTCAAAAATAATATATGTGATACATTAAAATAGACATACATTCATACAATGTGAAATACGGCAGCATCAAACACGGATTATTCGTGTGGGGGAACCACAACAAAGAAAAAAACTCAAAGTGTAACTAAACTAATTTACCAAAGGTAGGGAATCTTTTTGCACTGAAATGCCTCATTAAATTTCTGCAGTTGGGTAAAAGGCCGCAAAAGCAGAATCTTAAGGGTTATTGCTCTTTAATTATTATTATACTACAGACAATTATATATATCAATGCAAAATGTAAACTGGTAAGGCCACATAAAAAACTCAAGAAGGCCACATGCGTCCTCATCCCTGTAATCTACAGATGTTAATTTTAAAACGAAAGTCAATATACATTTAAAAAGAATTTTTTTCCGCAAGAAAGTGCCCCGTAAAAAAATCTTAATCACCATAGAGAAAAAAAAACCTAAATTTTTTACTCTGGTGTTGCAAAAAAATGATATTAAATTATGAGTTTGTTTTGATTGAAGTACCTTCTATGTTTTGGGATTGTTTTCAGACAAGAAAAACAATTCCATTCTTCTTTTTAGGTGCCGTTGAAAATTTATTAAAGAAAAATAGACTGAATTATTATGAAATAAAAGGATATTAAGGAAAATAAATGCTATATTAAATCTCCGAAAAATTAATAGTTATGTTTTAAACCTAATTCCTATTAATGCTACTAATTACTACAAATATTACTATTGTTGCATTCCAAAGCAGTATTCAATGAAATTTCCACAATTTATGAGCTGTTAATTTCGTTATAATCCGTAATTAGTTCACTGTAAATCATTTCATAATCCTCCATATCAATTCAACCAGTTTTAAATGAAAGTGATCATAAATAAATAATAAAACCAGCGGGAGTGGTCTCCCCTAAACTTTCTCGTATACTCCTAACACATGTAGAGAAAACTAGAATAATAAAAGACGTCAAATAAACTTCCGTCGCAAGTAAACCAAAGTTGGAACCACGCATGGTTTGAAGGATCAAAACAAATTCAAATCCTCTGCTCATTCTTTTGCGCAACAGGACCTGGCGAGACTCCCTAAATGTTTGCTTCCTTACAAAATCACTCCAGAATTTGTTTTTGGCAAACTGCCAAGTTTCGGAGCGTCCCTTCCTTGCACAGGCATTGCCACTAGTAGGCATGCGCAGGGAGTTAGTTTCAAAACTGAACAAGTATGCGATTATACAGACCGACAGACAGTCAACCCGTTGACGGATTTGGCCCAAAATTTTATACGGACCTACATTCATGACGATAAAACTGTGTATAAAATTTTATCCGTCTGGCTTTTCAAGTTTTTGAGTTATAGCGTTCGCATGTCCTCGAACACACAGACAGACAGACTTCCCGTTGACGGATTTTGTCCAAAATTTGATAGAAACCTACAAATTATGTTTAAAGACCACATACCAAATTTCATCCCCGTAGCTTTGATAGTTTTCGAGTTATCGTGTTCACAGACACACACACAGACACACATACAGACACACACACAGACACACACACAGACACACACACAGACACACACACAGACAGACATAATTCCAAAATTGTGTTTTTCGGAATCAGGGAGGTGTAAAACGTGGAGATTCGTCAAAATCTCGAGTTCGAATTTTTTGACGATTACAATACTTTCTCTTTGTATACTTCGTATACGAGAAAGTAAAAAGGAAAGAGCGAAAAAGTTATAAAGACGAAAAATTCTCTGTAATTTATCCTTTCACCTCTGTATATTTCATCGAAAAAAACTTTGTATTTTCTGTTAGACTTAATGTTACTGTGTTAGGACCATAAGACCAAAAACATTAAAAAACAAAGGAAATAGTTGCCTCTCTGTGAGAGAGTAAAGCTGCATTATAGAACTACGAAACACTTCTAAACAGGTGCAAATTAAGTCATAGTTACGTAATAAAACATTTCATTCCTTATAAAGCAGATGCACAAATTATCTAATAGTTTTTAACAGTAGAGAAGCTGCTGTGGAAACAGTACTTATTCAAAACTGAATTATTTATTTTCTTGAAATACGTTCGTGTGACATGAGGCATGGTTAAAATTCCCACAACCACAACGAGAAACGATTGCATCATTGCCGACATCTCCATTGTTTCTTTTTCTTTATAAGATTTAATGAATAAAGAATGAAGCGGCTTCATAAAAGTTCCTTTAACATAAATTTTATTTTCGTTATTCTATGCATCGCCGAGAAATTATGGGTTATATTTTCCCTCGAAATTCCGTCGATGCGAATCACTATTAAAGAAATATAAATAATAAATAAGTTAAGAGGTACAAGATTTTACTTTTTCTGCCCGGAATATTCTGATCGCCACGTTTGGCTGATCACTAATACTATTCCGTTCTGAACGAATTCATCGATAAAATCGAATTCTTTTGACTGAGGAAGTGGAAGTCGTGGTGCATTGGGAACCGTTGAATCCTTAACTCTTCCATCATTTAAAAATTCCTACACTTATTTTATCTGATTTCTCAGAGAAATAAGGATGATTCCGCCAAAGTGTGAAATTTAAATTTTAGATCAAAAACTTCCAAGCCATTATAAAGCACTAAAATTTGTCTCCAGTTACTGTTAAGAGTGTATTAATATTTAAAAATTGAATTTATTTTTATATAATATCAATATTTAATTTGTCAGTTATATTGCCAGTTTGCGATATTCTACATGATTCTGACGTCATTATTTTTCATTTTCCACTAGAGAACAAAAACAATCTAAATGATTTCATTTTTATTCACATTTATTTAAATTGACTTGTTTCATGTATTTCAGATGAATTTTTGTAATACTCATTTAAGATGTGCTAGAGTTTTCAAATATTTTACACTTGTGTGTTCTTAAAGATAATACATTATTTTAATATTTTCAAAACGTAATTGTTAGTTAATCTATTAATTTAATTAAATTTCGTTTCCGTGCTAGTAGTGCCACCTTGCAGTGAATTTGATAAAAAAATTACCTTATATAGGATTCCATATATTTATAATATTGAATTAAAAATTATGGCCTAAAAAGTAGAAAACAATTAAAATAAAAATTCTACTTTTAAGCCTACCAATAATGTGTTTTCAAAAACCGTTTTTATTGAACTTATTATTATCTTTTTAATTATTTAATTCATATAAGTTAGAATTTCAGTGTAAAATAGTATTTCTAAAATTATATAAGTTATTGCAATAGGCTAAAAATTTCTCATTATTTGTGAATATAATAGAAATTTTGAAAACGTTTATATATTTATTTCATTGGTTGTTTCAGCTTTCAAGCGAGCCGTGAAGGGAAAAAAACATGGAAAGTTGAGTAATTATTGAACGGTAAAGGCAAATGAATGTTAATAACAGAATACATTGTTTGTTGTTTCTGAAGTTAATATTACCTTTTATTCATTTTGTAAACAGTGTCCACTGTAGTTTTAATTTTGATGTAAATATCTAAATTATTTATAATGTTTTTAATTAAAAACTACTTCATATATATTTAGAGTGAGGAGATATATTTACTGGCGTCCATGTTTTTTGACAGCAAAGGAAGTCGGTGATTTTATTAGTACTTTTAATAGCTACCGCATGTTTATTTGATGGAAATGTTAAATTAGAATTTACAATTTCATTGAAGAGGTAGTTACTCTTGATTCTTCCTTATACATATTTTTAAAAATAGTACAGGTAATGAAATTCATAAAGAATTCATGGAAAATAATCGACATTCTGATTATTTTAGAAATACTTAAGAATTTGTACCATACAATTTGTAGTTTATTTAGGAAATAAAAGTGAAATCAGAGATAAATTAAATTGTAAGTGTAGATTTCTAATTTTTAAATTCTTTCTCTTACACAAAGAATGAGGAATTTTGTTTAAAGCCACTTTTAAAGTAATCGGAGCAGTAATTGATAAACGCACTCAAAATCTATGGAAATTAGCATAAAAAGTGGAAAATAATTGTACTTTAAGATTGAAGTTCCATTGTTTCATTATTTAAAAAAAAGTTTATCTAATGCTTTGAAAACTTTGAACAACTTTTCTAAGTTAATGCTTAAACTAATTAATCGTGGAAGAACATATAGGTAAATCTAGAACACAAAATTTATCATTCAGTGAAATAACTGCAAATAATGAACAATCGACTTATCCTTGCTCAATAAATAAATAATTTGATTTTTAAAAAATTTACTTCTATCGAGATTCTGCGCCGTAATTTTTTTTAAAAAATTCATCTAAATAAGGCAAAATGATTTTCACTTTGCTTCATTTCACTGCCACTAAGAGATTTTACTTTCACGTAATTTGCCTTAAAATAATGATTTTTTTTTTTTGAAATTTCATTAAAACCAACCAATCGTTTGATCGGGAGTAATATTTCATTAGATGTAGTTAGAATTTAAGTAAGAATATTGTAGTCAATAAATAATTACATCACGAATATATTTATTAGCAAACTTGACTATGAAACTTTCTCAAAAATCGGTCTTAAAATTTATAAATATCCTTGGTTTCAATGTAGACAAAATTTTGAATAAGTTATTTCAGAACAAATTGTTACTTTCTTAAAATTCTTGGAGAAACAAATTACTCGTAACTTCGATACACTCCAGCCAAATAGTAGTCGTAGACAAAATTTTCAATAAGTTATTTCTATTCAAATTGTTACTTTCTTAAAATTCTTGGAGAAACAAATTACTCGTTGTAACTTCGATACACTCCAGCCAAATAGTAGTCGTAGACAAAATTTTCAATAAGTTATTTCAATTCAAATTGTTACTTTCCTAAATTTCCTTGGAGAAACAAATTACTCGTTGTAACTTCGATTCACTCCAGCCAAATTCTGCAAAAATTCTTCTACGGGCATGAAAATATTTTTTTTCCTCATTACATTTAACAAAATTCTGTAGTTACTATATTGGCCAATTTTTTTACAATAAAAAATTGGACACAAATAATTTTAAGAAAAAAATATTGTAAATAAAAACAAAACATTTTATTCATTGCAACAATAATACAGAATACACTATAATATGATAAATGTATAATAAAAGCATTTGAAACACTTAATGTTGTGATTATACTTAGAAGCCTATTAATTACTATTTAAATTAGTACAATGGATCGGATCGGAGATTTACAGATTCGTCTTCAAATATCGAAAAAGAGGACATGTAGGAGGACACTTTTCTAGGGAGGACAGAACTTACAAAAGGATTGACCTTCCTAAAGGAGGAAGATAGGTCACCTTATCATTTTGAATATACTAGTTGATCAGAATTAGATAGCTCTCTTTTTTGTAGTGAAATAATAAAGCAATAGGATGAGGGCTTTCCTAGTGAAACTGTTTAAAAATCTTTACCTGCTATATAATCATTAATCTCATTGAGTTATTATTAGATGTCGAATTCATCGTAAACATTATACATAATTACCTATAGAATTGTATGGATTCTATAAGAATTTAGGAGGCCGCGGTGGCCTAGTGGTAAGGTCTCGGTCTTAGGCCTTAGGCCGGAGGATTCCAGGCTCGAAACCCGATTCCACTGAAGATTCGCCGTGTATGAGGCCTGTTGCATGTTAAATCATACGCAGTGGCCAAACGTCCTCCCATTGGTATGGCGTGGAAGTTTGGAGAGGGGTGTGCCAGCTCAGATGCCGTCCTCGTCATCTGACCGCGGTTTAAATTTTCGAGGTCCGCCTCGAAATAGCCCTCGTGTTACTTTAAAACGGGGCGTTAATATAACCAACCCAACCTTCTATAAGAATTTAATATTATTATTGATTACTTTTTGTATAGAAGTTAATTAATTCGTTTGCTCATGAAGTGGCATATTTGATTTACGGTTAGTTTTATTTTGTATTTGGTATTTTTTTTTTTTTCTGAGTCGATTTAGCATTATTTTTACTCTGACTGAACGAAAGTAGTTGTTAAAAGTAAAGTAATAAAGTAACAAAACCAAAATTAGTGTCAATTGATTCATCAGTTCTGATCATGCTTTTTTTATTTCTAAAGCACTCTGGCAATGTGCATGATATTTTCTACTACAACTCTCGTTAGTAACTTTTTAACAAATAAAACCTGAGATATTGTTGGCAAGCTAAAAGCCTATCTTAGACGGGTTCAAATCTTTTAGTGACTTACACTAGATGATTGAAATTTGGTATGTGGTCTTCTAATCTTAATTGTATATCTATGTCTAATTTTCGTTTCAATTGGTAGAAAAAAAAGTTGTTCAAATTGCATATTTGATTTTCTTTGCCACAATAGGACACAAAAAGAATGTCGCAACCGCTTGGCGCGTTTACTGCTGTTTGGCTTATTTTTTTTCTCCACCTGTGTCAGGGAGTATACGAAAAAGTTTAGGGGAGACCACTCCCGCTGGTTTGTAGTGAAATAATAAAGCAATAAGATGAGGGCTTTCCTAGTGAATAGCCATACTTCATTGGACTATGGTTTCGTCGATCGTGATTTAGCTAAAGGATTCATTAAATAACATGTTCAGTTCCAGTTTTAAATATCACGTTTTAGTACTGAAATGCCATTATTTGAGAGTGAGCTATTTTTATCAAATACTCTGTAATACCTTGAACTTTCCTATATAAACTTGGTGTACATTCCTCTTGTTATTTTTTATGTAAGAAAAATATATTTTATCTTTTAAAAGCTGATTAAATATTTCTTCGCAAACTAAAATGAGAAGTCAGGCATCCGTGCTAATCAGCCGTGTGAAGTGCGTGAAGCTTTCGGTCCTTCAAAAGTGTAGCTAATTTTTTATGCTGTCATTTAGTTGTTCCATTTCGTTGCAATCCACCTAAGGCATATCTTATAATACATCTTTTAATGCTCTTAGGGAAAACATTTCTTTCCAAAATTAGAGTGCTTAAGAAGGTAAACAGATAAAGATATCTCATTTTCTATTTTATAAGTTAGCATAATCTTTTGTTTCTGGAAAATCGTGTTAGATTATTAGTTAATCACTATAATAGCCTCTCATTGGTTTTCAGAGCTTTACAATAATATTTTCTGTCTGCAGATATCGTGTATTCTGTCATTCTTTTGTTCATTTCATCCGCATTTTAAATTTGGAAATGCTTGTTGGAAGTTAACTCGAATTTTCCAGCGCAAAATAATTATGGGAAATGTCTGGCATTACAGGAAATGTATTACCTGAAAGAGCTCCAAAAATGGCGGCTATTTTTACGAGAATTATAACTAGTTGTTATGATGAACGCGACGAACAGTAACAGCTCGTTCGTGGAGACTGCAGAGTTGCAGCACACCCTGCAATTATTTCAAAAATTAATTGTTTTTGTTTTCTCGTAACTTTTACTAAATTTTCCTTTCTGAATTTCGTTGGTATTGTGCAATTAAAGATAAAGAGCATTTATTAATTACCTCTCCGCGAAATCTCAAGTCAGAAGAATGCTTCGAGCTGTTTCTCTCTGCAACTCAAAACTGCTCCGAGTAATGTTCAAAATCGCTTAGTGCGCATAACAAAATGACGTCTGGGTAGAGGAAAATGGCGTTTCTGTGTCCATGTCGGGGCTGAACATCTTAAGAACCTTCCCTTATTACATAGAGAGAGGCGGAAATTAGTACTCTTCCAGTCTATTTTTCTCGCCCCCCTCCCCCTTGATTTTCAAACCATTTCGCTTTAGTATTTATGCAAAGGAAGCACTTCTTGCTTGCTCTACATGATTTATTTTTTTTTTCAGTTTTCTCTTATTATAAATTTGTAGTTCAGATAAAAGATAGACATTTTTCACTTTGGAAATTAAACATTTTTAGATGTACGTTTTAAAACGTTCCTGCGTTGGAATTCGTAACTCATGTATTGTCATCAAATTTTGCTAATTTAATGCTTTTAAAATGCAGAAAACTTAACATTTGATACTAAATATAAGAATTTTCGATTAATATGAAATGCACTTTTTTTTAACGAAAAGATCCTTTTGAACACTCGTCGTTTCTAGTTTGACAACCCTTCATTGGCGATAAATATACTTTTAATTTGTCATTTGCAAAAGGAAGTCCTGCTAAAAAGGGTTATCTCCATTGCTCATATTAGGATGAATATATTCTACGAAAAGTAAAGGCAGGAGATACGAATTCTGTAGAAGTTAACTTTTAAAATTTAAATCTATTTATTTTTAATATGGACTGTTTACTGATAAGAAAAAGCTGGATAATCCAGGACTTATAATTCAAATCCGACACACTTTCAATCCCGACGAACTATCGAAATCATTATAGTGTCGGCCAATTCAAGACAACTGGACCCTTTAAATTTGAAAACTTCATTATAATGCTTCAGAGCTAAATCCATTCTTAAGAATTCATAATACCAAAAAAAACAATCAATCATTTTTCATTGCATCATTAACTAAAATGCTGGTATGTACTAAATAAAGCAGTTTAGCAAGTATTGGGTGGCATTTTTAACACGAATTAAAAGGTCAGTTACCATCCCAACTATTTCGTCATATTTACTTTAGGGTTCTTGCAACTTTGCCAAATGGGTTAACGATCGCTCACTACTAGAACCGGAACTGTTTCTAGTTGAGCTCTATACGACTTTCGAAATTCAGTATCCTTTTCACACTTTGTAAAAAGCAAAACGAAGCTATTTTGCAGTTTTTTGTTTGTCGAACTTTCAAAATTTTACCGTTACTTGAAGAAATATCAAAAACTTGTCTAAAAACCTGATAAATTTTTATCAGTTTTCAGTAGACGGTTGTTTTCGAACCTCTTTGATCACGAACTTGAGGTTAAAATAGATTTGAATCGTTTTATTGAATTATTAAGTTAATGTCTTAAATTTATTTTCCTTTAATATTACGTATCAATCCAATATTCACATACCTGCTGAGGAACTATATGTAAATTCTCTAGCATTATAGTATAACATTTTTTTTCAACTTTTGTACAAATGTCTTCTATTAGCTGAAAAATTAGCTACATTTATTTATACAGATCGTTGTAGTATTGTTTTCTAAGGCCATCAGATACTTGAGATACTAAAATACCTCTTTAAAATGATTCTACGTCTATTATTTTAATCCGTTAGTTAAATATATAAATTTATTTTATTTACCAACTAATATGAATTACATGGGTCGATCAATCAGTATGAGAATATTTCCTTTTAAACTTTGTTGGGCTTAAATTATATAACTTCAATTGATGTCTTTATTTGTTGGCAATTTCTGTGATCCTTTCTTACGGTCTACGACTCTTTTTAGTTACAAACTGGATTAAACCTTTCGGCAACCTTCAGATTCAAGGAAGTCACACGCGAAATCTTAGAAAATAAACAAAATTTTCACATTTTTCTTCAAAATATCAAATTTTTCTACATTTATTAAATATAACTATTTGTGATATTGGGATGACAGCCTTTGCACCTAAAAATCCCATAACTCCGTTTTATCAATTAATTAATCAACCAATCAATCTTTTTAGTTTTTAATGAGACTTGCTGTTTTGCATCAAGGTCAGTGGCATAGCGAGGGTATGTGGTGCTTTGGGCATAATCTGATTTTTTCGCCCCTAGTGGCTTAACAAATGTAGATGGCGACCGAAACATGGTGCTATTTTTTCGACCCCGATAATATTTGACTTTAAAAAGGGACATAAACTCAATAGTGTTTTTTCTCAATGGCGCCCAGGGATTTTGTTGCCCTTGCACCCACGTCACTACGCCACTGATTAGGGTATTCACAAGATGTGGTGCTTTGCCTTGATTATCTAACATCCTTATCGATGACTGCAGTTACCATGATTTTGGGGTGTCATTTCTTTAAATTGTAATTATGAAAGGATGCACTTTTAAGACATTTTTTCTTGATAATTAGCGTAGTAAAATACTTTCTTTTTAACTTTATTCATGAGGGAGTAAAATCATGACTAGTTGTCACTTAATCAGATTATTGGCTCCATCACAGCATTTAAACCTGCTGAAAACTTTCATCAATAGTGGCGTTGTAACGGTTATGGAGGGCCGCGGATATCCCGATTCCCCGAAAGATCCGCCATGTATAAGGATCTGGTGCATGTTAAATTCGTTGAGGGTCAAATATCTATGAGGTTCTCTCCATTTCTTTACAGCCCGTTTGGAAATAGAATTGTTCTATTTATTTCTTCTGATAGAAATGTTCTATTTATTTGCTACTATTTGAATACATGAAGTTTGTGCGTATTGTTTAGCAACGGATTTGGAAACCCTCCGCGCTTTTGCGCATATGCCGGGCGGAGTTATTTTCATCAAAATAGGGGGAAAGTGCAGAATGGAAGGGTGATGTTTACATTTTACTGAGCGTGATCTAACAAAGAACTCCAGAAATGCGCTCATATGACTCATTGCCTGACACACCTTTCCGGTGTAAAATCGTCCAAAGGTGGTAGTCTCGGAAGCCGTTGCTGAACAGTATTTTGTTTGTTTTGATATAAATGATATTTTATTTCATTGCTGTGGCTATTAGAAAAGTGCTACAACTTGAATACGGACTTATTGGATTGTCTGTAATTATGAGATCGCCATTCATCTTAAACTATTTATGGTACGAAGTTCATTCTATGTATTTTGCTCTATATCTTAAATAAATGTTTTCGTTTAATTTCATTAAATGATTGTATGTTGATTTTTCCACATGATTGAATAATAACAGTCTTACAACAAAATGTTCATATTTTCCTAAAAGTAAACTGAATATAATCCAGAGACGCTGTTTTCTCAGATGTGGGATCACCACAGCATTCTTTCACTTCATTTGCCATTCATGAGTCTTCCTATGGTAGTCTGTGGCAGAATATCAGCTTCTATTGGAGACCCTATTCCACCAAAGATACTCGTGTTTGTGTGCATGGTGTACGTCTCGACCGAATGTTCTCTCACTGGTGCGGTGTGGAAGTTTCAAAAGGGAATAGAGGTACCAGTTCAGGTGTCGCCCTCTTTATCTGGCCACTGCTCAAATTTGCTCGCTGTACATCTAAAATAACTCTCGCTTGGTTTGAAAACGGGTTACTAACCTGACTAAATTGAAGGTGTCATAAAAATCATTTATGACACCTTTATAATGAAAACTGCTAAGGTGTCTGGAATGTGCCAAATTACCCTCCTCATTCGTTTTCAGCATAAGCAATTGTCCCATCATATTGTTTTAGTTCTTTTAAGACGAGGATCGCATTTCTTCTTCAGGAATTCCTCTCACTTTTCTTTTTTCCCCTGTAAAATTTAAATCTCCTTCCAGAGCTTCGGGGCATCGTCGGAAAGCGGTGAACTCGAAAAGAATGCTTCTTTCGTGCAGAGGAAATGACCCTTGAAGGGAGACAAGGAAGATGGAACATCCAGACAGCAGCGGATTTTGGGGAGAACCCATACTTCCTTGTGAAAGTGTGTGTCGTCGCCTCCAAATGACGAGACCCTAACTGCACTCGATTTGACAACGACGGTCAGTCTCAGCCATCAGTCCGTGAGCGCTGCTCTGTGAACGAAGCAGACTGGGTGTAACTAATGGTTTTTCTGATGCGCTGGACAACTTCTGGGGGATGATGATTAGGAGAAGATGAGAGTTGTTCTTTCTTTTGTAGTTACAAAGCCACTCACGAATAGGACCAGGAGAATTATTTGAATTTACTCAATCAGCAAGTCTATGCAGAATGACTCATTCAGAAATACTAACACATCTTAAGTGGGAAACGACTAAACTCGCTTTGTGCAAATTGTTATTAAAGCGCGGGAGACGACAAAACTCGTTTTGTTCATTTTTGTGCATATTGGACGCACACGCAATTTTGCACGTGAATTGCAAAAAATCGCCAGCTATATGGTAAAAGTTTGGCGAAAAAACACTCGCTTATATAAGATGTGTTAAGTTATTGGTTTTAGAGGTGAATTATATACAGAGAAATCCCTTTAGTACATCGTTTTACATGATTCCGATTCATTTATATTAATTTTAGTGTCACCTACACTGAAATTCTAACACATTGATCTGTCCTTTTAGAGCTCAAATAAAAAAACTTCTATTTTTTTTCAGGCGCAATATAGCTAACCAAAGGGCAGGTTCTTATACCAAGCAACTTCACAGTCTTGTATGAGTAGTTCACAGACACATGACAGATAGGTGGGAGGAGGTCGTGGCATAGAAAAAAATACATGTCGAGGTTCTTCTGTATTTGTTCTTTTGTACAGATAGTAGGAATGATGAATGAATAAATACCTCCGCCCATTTTTCAAAATGCATTGAAATAATAATCGAAACGTTGAAGAATTTCTCATGTCTTCTCTGTTTTATGATATAAACATAATGAAGAATATGTTTTGCGATAATATTATAATTCAGAGAGGCGGGCATATGCATGTACGATTATTCACGAAGATATATTGCAAGAGAAGTGCTATTATAATTAAGTATTGTTCAATTATTTAAAGTTCGAATATTTAAAATTTATTTATAGTGTCTGACATTATGAGCATAATAATATAACAAAATAATTATGAAATGCTTTTAAAAGGCATTAGGATTATACCTGTATACTCTGCGGTTAAAGTAAATAATCATATTGATTACCTCATATTGACCCAAGATTCGATAATATGTAGTTTTGGAGAGGTCCCTTGAACGACTTATCAAAAAGGTTTGACTGTTACTAACACTATTTCAGTGAGTAATCGAATAAGGAACATAATCCAATCAAAGAGATGTGCGCTACCCTAATTATTCGATCACCGGTTATTGATTTATTATAAATTTGTAAGAGAATCTGTTAATTCGTTCTGGAAACAGAAATAAATAACTGTACAATTTCTTTCTAAGCTTATTTATATGCAATAAAGATAAAAATATGCATTCAATGTTGCATTTCCATTGCAAGTTTTTTTCCGTCTGTGGAGCTTTAAAGGATATGCCCATTGCCAATTGCTTTTCTTTCTTCTGCAGGTTTTATTATGCAGTGGTTAATAATATTCCCGTGGTAAGGATGCGTTTCTTTTTATGTTCGTGTGACAAACGTGTTTATTGTCCGATTTATTTGTTAACTGGTCATCCACTATATTTGTGAGGCCGTGTTGATCTGATAATAAGGTTTCGGCTGAGGGTGACAGATTCTAAACCCTATTCCACCGAATATCCTTCAAGTATGTGGGCCTGGTGCAAGTTAAGTATGGCCTCGAGGGTCAAACGTCCTCCCGCTAAGGCCCCTTTGGCATGGTGCGGAAGTTTGGAGAAAGAATTTCTTGCTCAGATATCGTCCTCGTCATTTGACAACGGTTCAAAGATTCGTCCCAAAATAGCGTCGTGTTGCTTATAAACGGGACCTTAATATTACTGAACTAAATTAAGCCATTTTATTTTTTATTTTAATTTAGTTCAATTGCTCTCAGATCGTCTTGTGGAAACTCGACATAAAGGGTGATAGAAATAGTTTAAGATAGAAGCGAAAATATGAAAAAGTAAAGGGATTTATTAAAACCTAATTCGGAAATCTGTTAATTCAAAAATGTAATGTTACATTTAAAAACTGTAAATACATGCAAGTAACACGAAAGATATTTGATATACATTATTTAAAACTTAAAAAATATTGGGAAAGAACTGGGTTTCAATACTAACAATTGTTGAAAACCGATCATTTTATTTTTACTTTCTCGTATACGAAGTATACAAAGAGAAAGTATTGTAATCGTCAAAAAATTTGAACTCGAGATTTTGACGCATCTCCACGTTTTAGACCTCCCTGAGTCCGAAAAACACAATTTTGGAATTATGTCTGTCTGTGTTTCTGTGAACACGATAACTGGAAAACTATTAGAGCTACGGAGATGAAATTTGGTTTGTGATCTTTGCACATAATTTGTAGGTTTCTATCAAATTTTGGACAAAATCCGTCCACGGGAAGTCTGTCTGTCCGCGGTCATGTGAACACTATAACTCAAAAACTTGAATAGCTAGATGCATAAAATTTGGTACACAGTTTTATCATCATGATTGTAGGTCCGTATCAAATTTTGGACCAAATCCGTCGAAGGGTTGATGGTTTGTCGGACTGTATAATCGCATACTTGTAAAAATTATATCTTCTAAACCCTTTGGCTTAGAAAAATAAAAATTGGTATGACGGTTGCTAATATTAATTATAGATCTGTGCCCAAATTTCGTTTCAATCGGTTAAAAAAAGGTGTTCAAATTGCATTAATTTTTCTAATCCTATTCTCCATGCGCATGCGTACTGGTAGCACTCTCTGTGCACGCGGAAGGATTACGTCACTTTGTCCTTGAGCCGGCAAGAGAGGAACTAGCAGTGTGTCATAGTTGCGTTTTAATTGGTACGCATGTCTTTGAATTTGATTCTTTACCTAAATGTTTTACAATCACTATAATCTACAATGAAATACCTTCTGATAGTCATTGGATTCTGGGTTACAGTAGGTTCGAATTTTTTTCCACGCGGGGGGGAGGGGAAACAGCACCTTTTTGGGAAGTATAAGAGAAAGTTTAGGGAGGGCCACTCCCGCTGGTTTAAAAAAAAGTTCAGCAGATAACATGCAGTACGTTGTTTAATATCTTAGCTATTGTTTGGCTCTAAATATAACTCAAGAAATGTTTCTTTAACAAAATTCTACCCTTTAAATTTGAATTTGACGTAGAGAAATGTGAATAGAAAGTGTAGATTTCTACTGCTAAGAACTATGTTGTCATTTCTTTTTGTAACCGAAATCTTAATTTCAAAACATTGGTGAGATTCGGACGATTTAGTGTTCGCTCGTCGACAGATTTCTCCCATAATGCAACATATTAACGTAAATGTCTAAATCGCTTTGTCAGTTCTGAAGTCTTTCACATCAAATCAGAGGATTACGTTTTGGATTTGTTGATCATATTGTTATCTGTCAGAATTTTAATTAAATTATTACTGACCTATAGTTTGCAGGAGGTTCGTATTTTAGAAACAATTGTGTTCCAAATTCTGAAAAATCAAAGTTTTAATTTTACCTCTTTTAAAAATCCTCAGACAAAATTCGCTAATACACCTTGAGATAAAAACTCTAAGTATGTTTATACAATATCTTTAAAAACCAGCAGGAGTGTGCTCCCATCGACCTTCTCGCATACTGACACAATATGGTGCGTTTTATGTTTCACAGTATAGTGAAGAAATCCGAGTATGGATTTCGGATATCTTCCTTTCCATCGATTAGGTTCAAAATTTGACATAGATCTATAATTTTGGGGAAAGACCATTTCTCTAAGCTGTTGCGTTTTAGTTATATTAACGTCAGATAACAGATCAGCGATTTACTGGAATTTATCTCGAAGTATCATTCCGGTAGTGAGGAGGAAATAAATGAAAAAAACCCAAGGAACAGAAAAAAAAAAAACGAATCTGGATTAAATCTAAGGAATTCGAAACAGCAGAACTGACAATAAACTAAGTAAATAATTTGTGGTTAATAAAAGCGGAAGAAAATTACATGATACAATAGCTCAGCTGGATACCAAATCACTCATCACTGTACATGTGGTAAATATAGAAAGAATGAATGTGCTGCTGGAATATATTTGTTATGCCATTCTGAAAGTTCTGTTGTTTCATTATATGAAGCACAATAATCACGTGGATGGAGTTTAGTTTAATTATATTAACGTCCCGTTTTGAAGTAACACAAGGGCTATTTTGGGACGGACTTCGTAATTTTGAAAGGTCAGATGACGAGGACGACACCTGAGCTGGCAATCCCCCCTCCAAACTTCTGCGCTACACCAACAGGAAGACGTTTGGGTTCCTACATATGATTTAACGTGCAACAGGTGCAATACATGACGGATCTTCAGTGGAATCGGATTGCGAACCTAGAACCCTCCGGCTCCGAGGCCGACCCCTTACCGCAAGGCCACCGCGTCCTCGTTGTCTTTATGAGTTATCGCGTTCACATACACGCAAATCTATAGACCAACAGACGGTCAGCTCTTTGGCGGATTTCGCCCAAAATTTTATACAGATCTGAAATTCTAATGATGAAATTATATGGTAAATTTCATCCACCTATCCGTTTGCGTTTTTGAGTTATTTTGTTCACATGAACACATACGGACAAACAAACATACTTCCCGCTGATGATTTCTTCCAAAATTATAAAGAAATCTGCAAATTTTGGTGTGAAGGCTACATACCAAATACCATTTGTGTAGCTTTATCCGTTCAGGAATTATCGTTTTCACAGACCTGACAGGCAGACTTAATTCGGAAAATAGTTTTTCCAGACTCGGGGAAGTCTCAAGTGTGGAGATTCATCAATATGGAATTTTTTGACGAACGATTACAATACTTTCTATTTGTTTTCTTCGAATACATGAAAGTAAAGAAAGTTTAAATGTAGTTTTTAAGACCGAGCAAACCTTATTTCACTGTTAAGTATATTTCCCTTTCTACTGAATTTTTTCTAATACTATTATATCCGTGAAAATATTACTATAAAACTCTATTTAACGAAAATATCATCTGTGAGAAAGTGAAAGTAATTTTCTCCGACTTCGTTAAGAAGACCGTCAACACTTGAAGTAGTATTGTTACGAACATGTAATGTCGCTTTCCCACAATGTTACTCTTATGGTTGGAGAGAGATATTTACGGAGGTTCCTTACTACCTATCGGGGAATGGAAGCCAACGGCCCTCGACCTTGGTGATGAACTTAGCGACCATTTTGGCGACTTGACGACAAAATGAAGGACCTCAAAAATGCTGAAATTTTCTCGATGTCTTTATTAGGGTGGAGATATGCAGAATTTACTAGATGATTCTATGTGAGGTCACATCCTGTCAGGAAAGGCGACTTGGCGACAAAATGAAGGACCTCAAAAATGCTGGAATTTTCTCGATATCTTTATTAAGGTGGAGATATGCAGAATTTACTAGATGATTCTATGTGACGTCACATCCTGTCAGGAAAGGTTTAAAAACCCAGGAGTTGCTGAGATGAGACGATCGTCTTTGAACGTCTTCGGAGTTCAAACAATCTCTCTTTGGAGTCTTAATCGCATTGCGAGTTGGTCAGCCGTTAGAAGCTGAGCGCTTTTGTTCGTACTATTGCTGTTATTGTTAGTGATTTGCTGTCTGCTTGTACTGCTAATTTGTGCAAGTTCTGTTTTTACTGCTACCTGCGCTTCGTGTTTTCTGGAATATTCGAGAATATAGTGTAATTCTCCGTTATCCTGCTTGTTGGACTGTTTTCACTGTACACACACCGGGACGACTTTCGTAACAGTATGTAAGGTAAGCCGTAGGTTATATATAATTTTCTCTGAATAAACATTATGCATAATTTTGTGAGTATTTTTTTTCGGCATGGAAGGTATTATCGTATTTTACATTAATTTATATGGGAAAAATTGCTTCTCTTAACGAGTATTTCGCATTACGAGTAAGATTCTGGAACGAATTATGCTCGTTAAGCGAGGCTCCTCTGTATATGTTTTCATATTTGTGAGTCTTATTTTTCTCCTTTTAGGGAACCATACAAAAGTATATAAATAATGGCATAACTCCGAGAAATTTAAAGATGAAACTCGCCTAGATACACATTTACTTAAACAAACGCCTCAAACCGCCAATCTATTGTTTGTTACTCTCACAAAAACAGTGAATCTATTGGAAATAATAAGAGTAAAAAAAAACCAGCGTAATTTCACGATGACACCATGCGGAAAATGTTAAGCTTCGTTAACTGTCATTTTTGTTTGATGCAATCATTACAGGTCGTTAAGGAACTATACTTTTAAACGTTGCAAGAAAAAGAAATTATTTACATTCACACTTAAGTTTTGTTTTCGTATCATTACATTTGTTTGAAAATACTGCAAACTTGCTTTCAAACTCATTTTAATGAAAATGTTACACAAGGAAACGTGGCTAACAATTATACCTACAGTGTAAAGCCATTTCCTTTTCCTGCTTATTATTGTTTTGCATAAAAAGAACAATTCTTTGTATTATGAAATAGGGAAGTATGAAATGTGATATACTTTAACCGAAGTTTTTCTTATTTCTTCTTTTTAAATTGAATTCAAAAGTTCTTTGTGCATTTCCTAACAACACTAACAACTACATAAAAATTTTCTTAATTCTCTTTTATCAATATTCTTATTTAACTATGTGATAAATTTTTCTTCTAAATGCCGTCGTTTCGATTTTCCATCATTCTTCACGTTTCGGATAAACAATTTATAAAAGTAATAAAATTATAAAAGACGAGAGAGCGACATATGACGGTGGCGAGGACGACACCTGAGCCTTCACCCCTCTCACTCAACTTCCACACGAAACCATCTTGAGGGCGTTTGTCCTGGACCACAGATTTAACATGCACTATGTTCGCATACACAACGTATCTTCGTTGGAATCGGATCTCCAACCTGTGACCCTTCTACCCCTTGGCTGGTTATCACTTTATTTATTAAAATTATATACTGTTTATTTATTCATTAAATATTATTTATTAAAGTTGTTAAGTATTAAAAATTTATCTAAACTACCATTTATAGCTTGAAAATTGTCGTTTTCGGTTGCTCTATTCGTTGTTAGATCCTGTCTTTCTTAATTCGAATTTTTGGTTAAATTGAATTTTTATTGTGGTCGCATCAGTATCGAATTAATCGAGTTCCACTATACAAAATTCAGCCGTGAAAAAATAAAAACGAACCCTTTTAATTGAAAGTGTTTTCTTTTTAAATCCTATATATATGTGAAAGTCAATCGTGCGCTTAATTATACCTTTTTATTTTTTATAGGCTTTAATAATCAAAATACTGAATATAAACTCACTTAGTGATAGTTGGACATTGGCAGTACCTTTCGAACGTTCACGGAACAATGAAACTGAAATCATATTTAATGATATTTTAAAACCTATTATCTTTCACGCCTTGATGGTTATCAGACAGCAGTAATTAAAAAAATATTTTTAATTTAATGTTTGTGCTATTTTTATTACGTTTGTAGCTGAAATATCATTGCTTAGTAAAACTATTTTTCGTGGTGAATGGAACTGCCTTCCTCTTACGACTGCGGAACAAAATACAATTTCTTTCTTCCTTTTTAAGTCAATTGAATGAGAGGAAAAAGGTGTGACGTCCACTAACGGAAGTCGAACCGGCCGGTTGTTGCCATTGTGGTCAATGAAATTCAGGAGTAAACACGTTTCTGAGATGTCAAAGTTCACTCTCAGGATTGAGGTATGGGTGGCTGGTTCCTGGCAACAACCGGTCCATCGAATTCTTACGACCCATCACGTAGATGATCATGAATTCTGTTTCCACAGAGTCCACTTTACTACGTGAACTATCCCGAAAAGGAATTTTATTCTACAGTTTCACAATTTCTTTATAAATATAATATTTAATTATATTTTAGATGACTGAAAAATATCTCTATAAATTTTGAACTTGTGAAGAACATATGAGTGATACATTTCGACTATTTTATTTTGTACTGAACGTGGGAGGTGCGAGGGGGTATATGAAAAATTAAGTGTCGTTCGCTAAACAAGCAGAGAAAAATTTCTTTGCTATGGCGTAGTAAGGGTACTTGGGGTGGGGGAAACGTCATATTTTGTGTTTTAAAGGAAAATAAATATGCTATTATAAATACTGTGGAACTTGTCTACTTTGAAATTGATGGGACCACGATCAGGATTCGATTCATCCAAAAATTCAAGTTAAGCAAAATTTTTCTATGAATAAGTACGTCAAGACAAAACGACTATTTTGTTAGCTGACAAAATAAAGATTTATTTTAAAATATCTAACAGTTTTTATAAGAAATATATAATAAATAAAAAACAAGTAATTTTAGTAAACTATTTATAATTTTTTAAACTTTTTAATAATTTTAATAAATAAGTAAGTAATTGTAAAAATATAAACAGTATACCACTCTTTGAAACAACCATTGTTCTCTGAAATTTCAAAATTAGCATTCGAACTCATATTTAACGTGTTCAAGCTTCTAAAAACATCTGAGATTTTTTTCTTTTAGTGCATGCATTATCACATAAAATGCGATAGACAATGTGGACACAAGGTACGAGCGTATTTAAACAACAAAAATAATTGGAAAATAAAAATTTTTAGTTTTGTCTTCGAACTAACCGAAATAAATTCGAATTATAAACAATATTTTAACATTGTTTTAATAGAGAATCCAAGGGACGAGAGAAAAGATTCGGATGAAAAACTTTCGAATTAGACATGTTTAAAAGTACTAGAGGTCGCCCAGCGGTCGAAATTCGACCGTAATTCATTAAACTTTTAAGTTTGAACGTTATTGAGGTTCTTTTGTCAAAGAGCGTACCTCTATAATCATTGCATATAATTTTTTAAATTTTGTTCTATTGCGTCAGTTGCAAGCGTGTAGAAATACGTCATTATGCATTAATTTTCGAATTACGAACGGTAGGGAAAATGAGGTATAGCTTGGCTAAGTCATATTTAAAAAACAATAACGCGTTTTTTGACATTTCCTGTGGGTTTTTTATTGCTATCCTGGCCAGGTTTCGTCAAGGCTACACAGTTAATTTTCCTATCTCCTTCAAATTATATAAAATTTAAATAAAAAATTAATACAAAAATGAAATGAAGAATACGCGCTTCGTATTTTTTATATATTTTTTATTGAAACAAAAAAACCGGGTGGTTAAAAAAATAAATGTTGTCCGACTGTTGACCACAGACTTTTATGAGTTTGACATTCAGTATGAACATAAACAATGAATGTTTTATTTTATTTAATTTGGTGTATTAGTAATACATACTATATATAAATCCCTTAGAGACAATCACTACTCTGTGCGACTGTTTAACCACAGACTAATATTTGTTTGACATTGACAAATTTAAATCATCCGCATTTTGTATTTCACTCCGAAGAGTTTTTTTAAATAAATAATCTAAATAAACTCACTCTTGGAGTGGATTTCACTGCGGGGGGATTAAATCAATTACAAATCATCCACTCCGCATTTACTCCGCTAATTTTTTTACAGTGTATGAACGTAAACAATTAATGTTTTATTTTATTTAATTTAATGCATTTGTAACACATATTATACATAAATTTTATCTTCCTGCGCTCCTTCTTCATATGAACTTTAACTATGCCAAATCTCACATTCCTCCGTGCTCACAATGTGCTTAAAAAGGGGTACAAAGTTTTTTCTTTACGTATTAATATATAGATTTTGTTTCCTAAGCATTGCTCAAAGTTGGTGACCAGGGTATCTTTCTCCTTTTATCCTCCCCCATCGGTATGCCTCTGGTTATTGTGTCGTCCACAGAAGTAAGGTAGTTCTGTATATTTTTGTAGCTAAGTCTAAATAATTTATCGGTTAAAATATTTGCACATCTAGCATTATCTACATCCGTGCGTGTTCCAAAGTTTCAAACGCTGAGATATACAAGTAGTTTCGAGATTAAGAAAGAAATTCGTATGATAATGTTCTGATAATGACTATACACAGAACAACATTCTTAAAACCATTTCTTAAGTTATAATGTGGAAACCTTTGTTAGTCGAAATTCTTCAGGCAATTCATACTATGGATACCGGGTTTCCATAAATGGCCCTTTTAGTTTGAAACTTATTAGAAGTTTCTTTATTGTAAGCGCTTATGAATAGAGCATTTCTTATGCATTGCGACCAAACTTTATCTATCGCTGAGTTGATGATGAACAATAAAATAACATTCAAATTTTTAATAAAATGAAAATTTTATTAAAAATTTTCATTTTAATATAAAAGTTGAATTGTTCTTGTACTATTTATCATTTTTAGGACAGTTTAGGATTGAAGCTGTTTTTAATTCTCATAAAAAGATATTTATCGTAATCATTATGAAAGAAGAATTTAATTTTATTAAAATAAATTTAAACAGTGTTATCCATATTAGTGTGAAACTTTCATTTAGATTGATAAAACATAGTGAAATCAAAAATAAATAATTGTGTATTATGCAAGCAATCGTTCCTAACTGGAGTCAATACAATTACCAAAAAGTATTCAAAACCACTGAAGATTTCGCATTGCTTTTTTTATTTCTTAATTAAAATATTTTCAGAATCTATTACCTGAAGAAAACGATTTTTTCACCGACTTTAAATTTAAATAAGAATAATTATAATAATCGTTTAAATGATGCCAGTTTGATTGTCGTGCTGTATTTTTCTGTTTTCTGCATTTCTTTAAAATTTTAATTCTACCTCATTAATTACACAAATAAATATATTTATATTTTCACTGTACGGGGTGGCAACGCTCAAAGTAAATACACGTAGTAACTAGAAATCTCTACTAATAATAAAGGAGAATGTATGTGTGTGTGTTGGCGCTCTACATGCCAGACCACTGGACTTAGAGCTACGAAATTTAGCACAAACATACTTTGGAGGGTGGTAATGTGCACCTCGGAGTCGTTTTTAAAAAATTTTAATTAGAATTTTAATTAATTAAAAATTAAGCGAAATTTTGGCGTTTTTCCTTAATAACTTCCGAAAATATTACAGCATAAAAATTATTTTTACGCCATCTGACAGTGCAAAACATTACATTCTCAATTATATCAATTAAGTTGTCGTACAATTTTATCTCTAATTTTAATGAATTTTTAAAAAATATTTTTTAGCATAATTTACAACAATACTTTTCATTGTTGCAACGCAATTTAAACCGTTCTCTTTGTTTAAACGAACATTTATTTGCGTGTTTCTCTACATTATTGAAATATAAGGTAATATCTTAATGTTTTATGCTATGATTTAATCAGCATATTTTCGTCCACCTAACACGCGGCTGGAAGTAAAATGTGCTGCGACATTTTAAAGTTAAAATCAAATGCATATTTTGCAGGAGGAATAAGAGTGAAGTTGATGCTGACAATCTGCAATTTGATGTTGCATGTCACAGGCAGCTACCTGACTCTATTAGGGACGTTCATGTAGACAACAAACAGAACAGGTGTAAAGCTACTGAAAGAACGTGGATTAAATGTCTATCACTCACATTTTGAAATTATTAAGGGAACCATGAATATAAAATCATGCATAAGAGGTTCATTTGAAATTATATTCCCGGCGAACAAGCTGCTCGCCGAAGGCGGCTAGTGTATAAAATACTTTCACTCAACGTGAATGGCGTGCAAAAATAGTCTTATTAATTATTACGCGTTTTTGCAATAATTTTCATAGTATATAGAAGAAATTCGAGGAAGTTTTTAGGAAAAGTTCCTCTTTCCATTGACAGACTGTGTCTAAAATTTTAGAGAGATGTACAAATTTGGTCTAAAAACACATGCCATATTTCATTCACCTAGCTTGTTGCATTTTTTACTTTTATGTTGTTCACAGATAGACCGACAGACAGACTTAATTCTAAAAATGATTTTTCGGCTCATGGAGGTCTGAAGTCAGGAAGTTCATTTAAGTCTCGAGGTCGAAGTTTTTGCGATTACTTTCCTCCAGAATATTCTCTCTGTATGCTGAGAGTGACCAGACGACCCGAAATTTGACTCTTTAACCCTTTAAAGGGCCATTTTTTTCTAATAGTATTATAGCAAAATGGCTTTGGGATTGAGATTCATTTAAGAAAAGAAATTCATTTAGAGTTTTCGATGACATTAATTTTTTGTTAATTAATTTTGCTAATTAATAATTAATTATCAAGTCTAGACACTTCGTTATGGTTTGGGAAAAGAAATTTGAACATCAAGTTTTTTGTTTCATCGAAAAATTTGGCTGGAACTAGAAAAAAAAATGCATTTAAAAATTGACGAAATTGGAGGTAAGTATACTTACCTCATCTTATAAAGGGTTTACAGGAGTTTGCCCCAAAATTGAATTAAATGTCTCAGTTTATCCCGAATTTACTTATAGCTGAGCGAATAGTTCATATTATGAATGATTAACTATATTTGATTTTAAAAAAAAATAAAGTGAATTCACTTTCTAAACATTTGCTATGCATATGAACAGATCAAACGTTCCAAGTCAGCCTGTATAAACCGGAATTTCGATCCCCCCACACACACTGTAAAAGTGAGTGCTGAGAATTTGAATTAAATGCCTTATTTTTAACTAATCACTGAATAGTGTATATGAAAAATGATTAACTTGAATTAATTTTCCAAAAAAACATAGCTTCTCAAGAATTCTCCATCCCAACTTCTACTACACATAGAGCAGGATCACATTAATATGATCAATTTAGTTGAATCAACCTGAAGAAAAAATTGAGGAGAAAACAGCAAAGTATACAGCGTCTTTCGAAACTCGTGATAATTATATACAGGGTCTTTCGAAACTCGTGATTCTTACGTTAGTAGATAATAGAACACAATTAGACAAGCACAAATCAACATACAATGTATGATCGGAATTCAACCAGTGGAGCGCTAGAGGGCGCTTTCCCGCAATCTGTTCTGTGTTATCTTGTGAACACGGTAACCAGAGTAAGTTTGAATGGATTTGAACAGGAGAGTAATATGTTGTAGGAAAAGTGAAAATGCGGGAGGGTAAAGAGAAGGCAACAGATGATAGTTTTCCAACGAGGTGCCACAAGCTTAGGTTAAAAAAGCAGTCGAAGTTAGGAGGTTGAAAATCACTTTTCAGCCCCTAAGTTCTAAGCAGTTGCAGCTATCGAAAAATTATATTACAAAAGCTCTTCGTTATGATGAGGCGATAATTCACCTAATTTAAATTGTTCTTCTATCTTCAATCGTACGGAGTTATGGGGAAATAAAACTTTCACACAACCCACTTCCATCCCCTTTGGGCTGGATAGCCCATCTACGAACTCGGTCGAGATTTTCACCTTCCCTACACCATATTACTCACCGGTTCAAATCCTATCAAAATTGCTCTAGTTATCATGTTCACAAGATAACTTTGGAGAGATTGCTGGAAATCGCTCTCTAATGCTTCACCGATCGAGTTCCGAGCATACATTGTGTGGTGATTTGACCTTGTCTAGTTGTTCTCTATCACATCTCCTAACGAAATTATCACACGTTTTAAAGCACCCTGTATATATAATCTATGATTCGTTCTCCTCCTTCTCCTTCTTTTATCAATTTTTGACAATTGATTTTTTCGCTGTTTCTGAATTCATTTAATTTATTTACATATATTTTGGATTTTGTCCAATATTCTCTTAAACCCCTTTCCATACCAGCGCCCCTTATTGAAAATCCGGTTAGTTTAATATACTCCATATACGAGAAAGTATAATTTGATGCAGCTCTTTCTTTTATTTTAATTTACATAAATCTGACCCTGGAGATTTGGAACGCGTTTTATAAACGTCTTCAACTGCTGTAATTTGTCAGTAAGTCATTGAAGCACTAAGCGGTAATCATCGTTTTAATAGCTTTTTAAATATAATGACCACAAAAAAGATAAAAGAAGTAGAACATTCCTGAAAAGAGCCTTCAATATCACTTTAGCGAACAATCAAAGTAGATCTTCCAATTAAAGATATTCTGCACTAAAAAGATATGCTTTCCCACACTCGAGACGAATTGTGGCGTCTTGATTCCTTAAGTCTTGGTCTTCTAAGGCTCTTTAAGAATAATTCGAAAACCTTCTATTCCTTTTTTTTCTCTTGTTTTTCCGTTTCATCTGAATAATTAGCCACAATCTGGCGTCAGTGGTGCGGGTAGACTGTCTGAGTTCCACCCTTCTTATTCAAGGAGGAAAAAGCAGAAGAAAGCATACAGAGAGGGCGAGGGCTTTCAGAATAAAACATTTTTTTTTTCAAAGAAAAGAGGGGTGGACTAAAAATTAGAGAGAAAAAGGTGACTAAAATTTTGTTTCAGAGAATCAAGATATTTGCAATATTTTAAACATTTCCACATTTTGAGATGCAGTGGTTAATTTGAGGATAAAAGTCGTTTGTTCCTTCCTTGCTATTTTCTAAACAACATCATTATGGAAACTATAAACCCTTAGCAACAGGTAGGATGCTCGAAATTTTTACTGGTTTCTTTCCGTTCGTTATGTGAAGGTAGACCAGTTTCTTTTGGAAAGTTCTCCTGAAAACCGTTCTCTGGATATTTGGTTAGCAATGTTCAATCGCGTAGCGAAGGTAAGTGGCGCCCGGGTCATAATATGATTTTTTTCTCCCCTCCTCCGTCATCATATTTGAATACATTAAAAAGGGACACAAATGCATTAACATTTTGCTATCATGGCCAGTGGCGTAGCGAGGGTAAGTGGCGGCCAAAAAATAATATGGTATTTTTTATCCTAATCGTCGTCAGTGGCTTAACAAGAGTAAATGGCATCAGGGATATGGTATTACTTTTAATTAATTTGTTTTCAAAATAGCATAAACGTAATAATGTATAGTTTCCATGGTACCCCCTTAAGACTAGTGCCCGGGGCATCTATATCCCCTTGCCCCCTGGTCGCTACGCCACTGGCAATGTTACCGCTTACTAAGGTTTCTCCTTTACATGACCATTATCACTGTCGCTTAGAGTGCCGAATAACTTATCTAATAGGAGACTTAACCGTTGAACAGTAGCCAGCAAATTATGTAATGATTTCGGCATAAAATAAAAAAATTAAATGAAGGATCATGAATTGCATATGATTTAAAATCTACTTTTGTTTGTAATGTAGTTGGGAAGAGTGCAGTAAAATTTTAACTTCGATAATAATTTTCAAACTTTTATCAGTTGTTGTTTTTTTTCCGCTATAATTTGGAAACACTTACTATTTCAAGGATTTCTAGTAAAGCAATTTTTTTCAGCAATTCAGCATACTTTTTAATTCCAGTCCAAAGACTCCAACCAGCATTGTTCAAAAACTGGTAGACCTACGGGTTCTTTAGTAACGAATTACTCGCTGCGGTCGGGCTGGTTTCTGGAGGTTTTCCTGATTTTCCTTTAGGCTAAGCACCAATGTGGGTCGTCTTCTGCTGAAAATCCAGCAGAAAGGCAGCCTACCCCCATATAGTATACTGGAGCTAAAGTGAGATTTCTGCCTCAGGTGATACCTAGGTGTCCAAGGTTGTTTTCTCCAACAGAAGATCTCTTACTTCCCCTTCATTCATGGATTCTCGAATTTTGGTCTTGACTGGTTACACTAGACTTAATTAGATTAGTAACAACAGCAACGCATTACCTTTGGGACTAATTTCTCATAAAATTTGTGCCGTTGTCCACACTCATCATAACTTTTTTCATCATTTACGACTATTCACGAGACCGAAATTAATCATTCAACAATCGTCACAAATTCAATAAAAAAAAGCTCACTCCTGTTTACCTTTACTGAAAGTCGGGGGAGGAGGAAAGAGATTAAAACGCCGGGCACACGCTTCTCTATGTTGCAAAAAGTGTGACATTTTCCGATGTGAGCCAAACACTGGTGAGTGCCTGTGTATAATCCATTATGCAAAGCTCAGTGCAAGGGCGTTGTCTGACAAGCACCTCATTCTCGGCCAATAGGCAGTCGGCCGGAAATAACGCCGCTTAATCAGTCGCCTTACACCTGCCGTAAAAAGGAAAGAGGTCCGTTGTTTAAATATGAACGGAGAGTGATGTCTTCGGTACAGATTGGAGAGATATGTGAACTATTAGTCATAATTTAATCCTTCTAGGTCAGTTCTACGTTTTATTATTAATCTTATTGTTCCGGTGAAGGTCCTATCCAAAACATTTCTATGGACAGGTATCAAAGTGATATAGAGCCGTCAAATTAATTAAGCAGTGAATATTCGAGTGTATTTTGCTATTGATTTAGTTTACACGTTTATGCTTCAGTAAAGGATTGGAAGAGTTGAAATTCTTGTGATAGAATTTGTTTCACTTGTCGCCTTTTACATATCTTACCGTTAAAGCCTTGTTTCCGCGATCAGTGCAGCCTCATAAAACAGACACCAGACGCAACCAGTTTATCCGACTCCTATCCAAATTTCTCTCCTTCACCAAGACCTCAGACTTATGGACTAAGACCCTCTAGAAGTTCAATACCTGGGACCCTAATCAGTCCTCCTACAAGTATATAGATGCAGCGAACTTTTGGGACCTGTCTTAAAATTGTTTTTGCTCCGCGGGTCTTTCTTTTCATATGTAAACACACATTTTTCATCGTTTTTATAATTTTCACATGTTTTTCGTCGATGTTAAAACACTATATGTAACCCCCTTTTTTTTCTTCTTCTTTTTTGTGCAATAAAGTTTCTACGCACACTCATCCAAACTGCAAACCGGAGATTTTTATCTCTGGAATCAGGGGTGTGTCGTAGTGTAAAGTAAAGTGTCTTAGTTGCTCGAGGTCATACTTGGGAATTTGTTGTCGTTCGAAAACCGACCAGTTGCACCAATCTACAACAGTTCGTAGGAACTGTACTGAGGTCTCCGCCCATCGCCTTGCTGGCTTTTGATGTCGGAGCATTTACCGACATTTCACCGAAACGGTCGAGCCACCCCAAAAACCCTCGAGCAACAACGGTTCTTTGCGTTCACACTACGGGAAATAAGATGTGCTTGAAGCAACGAACGCCGAACCGCTGCCCATGGGAATAGGACTTAAATCCGACGAAGTCAAACGTTTTCCCACTTGTGTGGCCTAGAAGTTTGATGGGGAAGATGCTAGCTCAGCCGTCGCCATCATCATCTGGCTACGATTCAAAATCACGAGGTCCAGCCGAGTATAAATCTCTTGTAGCTTCAAAATGGGATGTAAGTTTAATTGAACTAAAGCAGAAAGCCTCTAACTTGTGGTGTTAATAATTAATATAATAAATATTAATATCAAATTACCTTTTGTATTACTTAGATATATTTACCTATTACAAGGGTGGAACTTTACTGGTATCATTTGGTCGAATCTTTTGCATTTTTTTTTTTTCAAATCTCCCTTTTTTGTTATTTGACAGTTCAGAATTTTAAAATTGCAAATCGATATAATGGCAACATTCATTTTCGATACAATATACATAGTGATTCAAAATAATATGTTCGTTCAGTTTTATGAATAATATGACTCGAATTTTAAGTATAACGTAAACAGTTCAAATTTACTGTAAAAAAATATTTCTTAAAGAGATTTTTTTTTATTTTCGATATTTGAGGTAATTCGAAACTATAAATAACTATGCAGAATAAGTGATTAAACGACATATTTATAGATTAGACCAGCTGGAGTGTTCGCCCTTGCAATTTATCGTATTCTTACAGAAGATGGTGCTTTTTTGTTCAGCTTCGTAGCATTATGAAGATACTCCAGTATGCGTTTTGGACCTCTTCCCGTTGACCAATTGAATCTAAAATAGGATTTAGGTCTACAGTTTGGGCCTAAACTACATACCAAATTTCATTTATCAAGCTTGTGTTTAAGTTTTTGAATTATCATGTTCGCATACACACAGACAGACAAAATAATAAGAAGAAAACAAGCATCTGGCGGATTTAGTCCAAAATTAGATACAAATCTACAGTTTTGGTGTGAATATCATGCGCTGAATTTCACCTCATCTAACTTATTGCGTTTTTGAGTTATCGTGTTCTTATACACTCTGAACAGATCGACAGATAGTAAAATCGTAGATAGAATTGATCCAAAATCTGATACATATCTACAATTCTAGTCCTAAAACCACAAGCCAAATTTCATCTCTCTAAATCGTTGCTTTTTTAAATTATCGTTTTCATATGCACAAGGACGGACAGACAGACTTTTCCAATCGACGGATTTAGTCCAAAATTTGATACACATCTTCACTTTTGGTCCAAGGACCGCATACCAGATTATTATTATTATTATTATTATTATTTTGACAGATAGAGACGCTTTCAATGGACGGATTTTGTCCAAACTTTTACATGCATATACAGTTTCGGTGTAAAGGCCGCATACTGAATTTCATTCGTGTAGGTCAGAGGTTACCAACCTGTGGTACCCGTCCCCCTGAGGGTACGCGAAATCAAAGTTGGTAATGGCAGAAACAAGAACACATACGGGATTAAAAATGTTACGGAATTTTGTTTCCCCAAGTGAATACTTACTATTCAATAACTATACCACTTGAGTATTTGATAATAACAAAGTGTAATTTTTAGCTGCCCTTATAAGTTAATGCGAAATTATTACAATACTGCTGTCATTTGTTTTGGCGTTGAACTAATACTATTGTAAAATTGGAATAAAATGTAAAATCAAAATAATAAGTCCTACAAATGTTATTATATCTAGTTGTTTGACTCTTTAGCTTACTCAAGCCATTAACGCTATCGATGAAATCTCCCTTCGATAGACGGATGGTTGAGGGATGAATACGATAGTAGGGGGTACGCGAAATTAAAAAGATTAATCAAGGGGCACGCGAGGGAAATAAGGTTGAGAACCTCTGGTGTTATGTTGTTGAGTTTTTGTGTTATAGTGTTCACAGCAGACCGACAATCATACTTCCAAAAATGGCTTTTCTCAGGCGCGAACGTCTAAAATTTGGTGATTCATGAAAACTTCGAGGTCGAATTTTTTTACTATTACAATATTTCTCGTATAAGAAAGTAAAAAAGTAAAAAAAAGTCATGATACAACATGTTTATCCTCAAAATGTGAGAGATGAAGAAAGAAAATAAATTATGTATTGAGTTCTGCGAGAAGCTGCCTTTATTTCATTTTTTAGAAAAGTATTTTTTCAATTAATGGCATTAAAAAATGCCATCACAGATTATTTCTTGTTCAAGAAGCCTTTTTGGTATCCCTAATGTAAATGAGTTTGATCTAAATGGTTCTTTGAATCCCCTTACTACAGTTCGCATGCTTAACCCTTTGTTTACCAAATTAACCTACAAGCAATTTTTCAATTTTATTTTGGCATCATTAGATAAGCTTTGGTGCAGAAGAACCCCAGGAAAGTAGGTAAATTTTTTAATTAATTAAAATAGCTTAATTAACTTAATTGATAATTAAACTATTTTAATTCCTGCCTTCAGCTGCCATCTACTGCTTGCTGTCGAAACTGTATTGTTCGTGTTCTTGTGAATGCTGTCAGGAAAAACGGACAAATTACGAAGATATAAGAGTGATTAAAGTGGTACTTTTAAGTACCGTCGGGAAATAGAGTGTTAATGAAAAATCTGGATGTTTATTTTGGTTGTTTATATTTTTATGAGAATAAGTTTTTAACAGTTTTGCTACAAAAATTATATGAAAACTGAGGATTTTTGTTCCTGAAAATGTGCGAGGTTTGGAAGTGATTAAGACCAATAAGTGCAGTCTAATTCAGCTTCAACAATAAATAAATAAAAATGCGAACTTATTAGGCCTATTATTTATTTATTATTATGTATTGGATTCCATGCTCTGAAAATCAAAGAAATCTCTAGACTCCCTACCAAGCATTAAAAAAATTATAAACATTTCAACTTCCAATTGAATTCGCAGACTTCTGTGACCATTAGTTATGGCCAGTCTATAATAATAATTATTTTTATTTACGGTCTCTGAACACTGTCATTATGCATAATTGCTTACTGGAACGCATCATTGTACTCACGCTACGTACTTTCAATCTCAAAGGAATAACTATAAATATATATTTTTTTCTTTAGATGTGAGCGACAACGTGCATGTAAATACAGTAAAATTTTTATTAACCGTCACTCGTTGAACCGTCAATTTCTGTTATCCGTCATCGTCTAAAAAGTAAATATTAACGTAGGCTTATAGTATTACGATATAATTTCTGTACATTATTACTCTTATATTGAAGTTTATATTGATCGTTTTGTAAAATTAAATACAATATGTATGTATTATTCACTTTTAAAAGATTTTATTGACATTTTCGTCCCAAGACTGCAATTAAATCACGTGTACTGTACATATGTGTTAAGAGATTTCGGTCATACGCCACAGTCCTGTTCCGGACGGTGACAGTTAATCGAAGTTTCACTGTAAATATATAATCCGCTACACTGTTTAAATAACCAAAAGGTTATCGTAGCAGAGGTATGAAGTGGTGTTCTGTAAATATATAATTCGAAATGTGTATAATTTTTCCACTCATCTTATAAACATTCGCTAAAATGGCATGTTTCGTATTTAGTTTCACAGCATTGGGAAGAAAAATAGAGACTGTATTTTGAATAGTCCCTCTTTCTATGGACAGTTTGGTCTAAAATTTGATGCAGATCTACGATTTTGGTGTGAGGACTACATGGCGAATTTCATCTAGCTGTTTTCTTGCGTTTGTGAGTTACCGTGTTCACAGACTTAGATTGACATACAACAAATTCAGGGTAGTCTAAAGCAGTGGTTCCCAACCTATGGGCCGCGGCCCAGTTGTGGACCTCGGATAGCGTTTTAGTGGGCCGCAGAACGTTAGTCAAGAGTCGTCACTCATTTTTTGCTTTATAAACAATATATTTTTAATCCTTTTCCACTAAGCTTTACAATTTACTGACATATACGAGCATATAATATATATATATGTGTATATAAATGTATTATATGTGTTTGTAGTTTTTTACTTGTATATTTAGTTAGTGGGCCTCAAAATATCTTTTACACAACAGGTGGTCCGCACAACCAAAAATCTTGGGAAACGCTGGTCTAAAACATTCTCGTTGGTGTGGTGCCGAAGTTTGGAGTGGGTATCATCATCATCATAAACGAATTATCTCCGACCAGCCTAGGCATGCGGATTCACTTGAATGACCCGACCCCGTGACAATTAATCGGGCACTGTGGCCCTCGAATAATAATAGCCATTATTACGAGCGGCTCATGCGACGACCCCTCAGACAGAGGTACGACCTGTCATCGGTGGAGGTAATTCAACCCCCACCATTACTATATCCCACCAGGAAGCGAGACTCCGGTACACACTTGTGATTTGTGTCGTGGAAGCAATAAAAAAGTCATTTGCGGTAAAAGCCATAAACGGAACGAAATACATTGAGAAGACCTAGCTAGTCCCCACATACCCTCTGCGGAGAGTATCGTATCTACCATATTTTTTCCAGTCGCGGGGAAAGTTTGTTGGAGATGCGACACTCTCCGCAGGGGGTGTGTGGGGATTGGCTAGGTTTTCTCGATGTATTTCGTCCCGTTTATGCCTTTTATCGCAAATGACTTTTTTATTGCTTCCACAACAAAAATCACAAATGTGTACGGGGCTTTATACGGCAGGTTCTCATCCCCATATCTGAGGTGCCCCTTAAGTGGGAATTGGAGTGGGTTTGCCGGCTCATGTGTTGTCCTTGTTATCTGGCCATGATTCAAAATTACAAGGTCCATCCCGAAAATAGCCCTCCTTGTAGTTTCAAAACTCGACGTTACTTTAATTAAGCCAAACAAAACTTCTCTGAAACGTGGAGACTGTTAAAAATTTTACAATATTTTCGCAATTAATACTTCATATACGAGAAAGCAAACCGCAATAACAGAAAACTTGCTTTTATTTTATTCTTGATTTTTTTATTTTAAAAAATTATGGGGGTTATAGATTTTCTGAGATTTTCCTCATGTTTTTGAAATATTGTAAGTACAGTAAGCAATGCAAATCTAAAACGTCGACCAAATTCCAATGTCAGATTTATCACGTTGTGAACAATTAAAGTCTCTTACTAAAAAATAGAGAATGGTTTGTATATCTGTATTTTTTGTTCTGATTAAAAACTTTTTATATTACAAAATGAACCCATGCCATTCTGCTTTCAGTTTGGTATCTGAACCAATCGAAAATATCCGGAACGCTCATATTTCAAAATGTTCTATTTGCACCAGAAATGTAAAATTAGAATAACTTTTTCCATGAATTCCTGTATTTAATAATAAATTTTTATGAGTAACACTTTTCTTTTTATATCAAGGACTTCGGGTTTTTTTTAACTCAAATAATTAAACGTTTCAAGCTTACACGATAATTTCAGTTATATCGAATATTCAAAATATAAAACATAACTAAAATATGCATTTCAAAACAGAAAAAAAAAACATTAATATGTTATATTTTGATGAGTTTGAAGCATTTTTGTTCTATAATATGATTTTTAATTTTTAATAACTTTTTTATTAGAATATGTAATATTCTTCTAATATAAAATTTTAACCGTTCTTCTCTTAATTTATTTTGCACCTTTCATGTAAAAATACGTCTGAACTTCAATTGCACCTAGTTATGCTATGAGGAACCAACTACAATTTCGTGAATTTCAGTTTCACTATTTTAAATTTAGAGAGAAAAGAGTATTTAGTTTGTTATGAAAAATTTGTTTTCATAACAAACTATTCATAACAATGTATGCATTTTTTTTATCTCGGCTAATGAGCGACGTCTGATTACTTTAGCTGTGGGTCAGGGTGTTCACCTCGAAAAGGCTATACATACCTAATAGTAAATGCTGGCGTTCATTTGTTGTGATTAAATCTGTGTATGCATTGGTGAAAACCTTCGTTGACTCACAAGAGCCTTGAAACTTCTAAAACGCGTGTATGGAGGTGTGTCATCAGGATACAAGGTCATTAAATCATCGAAGTCCGATCGTGTGCTACACCAAAATCAGAATAATTTACTTTTTTTATCAGATAAAATGTCATCAAATAGGCATGTGGGAAGACGTGTTCGAAGGTAGGAAGCACCAAGCGTGTTCTTGAAACATATCAACTTTTATTTAAATTATTAGAGTTGTTAATTAAAGTTCTTTTAACTAGAAATTAATTTCAGAAATAATTTTAACATCACTTTCATATTTTCCTTACTCGTGAAACCCTATTATTCAGGTTTCATGACTGCAATTAAAAAATGAAAATACATGAGGTGTAGGGTTAATTTTACATATAATTTGGCAGTAGTGTTACTATTTTTTTTAAATTTTATTAAATGCATCTTAAACTGTAACTATAACCATACTTTTATGTATTATTAACTTCATTGAAAAATACAATTTTTAATATAGGACCTTGTAGATCTAAGATAGCAGGTAGAGGACCGAAACAAGAAGTACAATACATCTTCATACCGTATCAAAAAGTTGCTTCTTTGATCCTTTGAACAAGATTCTAAGGTAAAACGGATTGACTGTTCTCTATCTATCAAATCGTCTGCAAAAAGAATAAAAATTTGAGCAGGTGCCAAACTTCCAAGCAAGGATAAGGCGTTATTTTATTTCGGCACTCGACCGTAGCTTTTATTTACAGCTACCTTATTTTATCTTTTATTTCACCTTATTTTCCTCCATTATGTTTCTGGCCGTGGCTGTGCCCTGAAACACAATCAGACGAGAGAGCTTTTCTTTAATATTTGCTCTTCACTGGGGATACTGATTCTGAAAATCATGTGCTGTGATGAAGTGACCAGACGTCCCAACTCATTCGAGACGGTCCCGATTTTTGGCTCTTTGTCCCGAATTACGAAAGCGTTCTAGATTTGTCCCGAATTTGAATTACTCGTCCCGGAACGTCACATTTTTACTTTTAAGCAAGTAGTTCAAGTTTATGACATATTTTAAATATTAAGTGAATTATTTTTAAAAGCCTTAGTTTTTGGAGAATTCTCCTTCTCAAATTTTACTACTTATAGAGTATGAACACCTAATTTGATGGAAAATATCTATTGACTAATTTATTTATGATAAATATGTCAATTTATAGTTTAATAAGTATGCTGATATATATTTAAAAAAACATCTGAAATTCTTCACCAGCTAATCATATTTATATCTTACGATTAACGAACAAAACTGTTTTTAAAAGGCTGGTGAGAAATAATAATTTGATCAGACCTAGGTTTTTGAAGTATTGTTTGCTTATTTTTCAAGTATAAATCAGGGATAAAGTTATCAGACGACACGTGGGACAAAACCATTTTTTAACACTTAGTTCCGGCTTAAATAAATTTCCCAGATTTGTACTGTTTTTACTTTTAAGTAATTAATTAAGATCAAAAAATTAATAAATGATAATCTAGCTTGAATTTTAAAAAATTTCCATGACATAGTGAAGGCGATCTCAATGCTTCCTGCAAAATAGTTCTTTTACCAGTGCTCAGTGGCGTAGTTAAAGGGTCCGCCCCGGGCGGCACTTCGGAAGAGGCGGCAAAATCAGACATTCAGAAAAACAGTTTCATAACTAAGAAGAGCAGCGATACTAGCTCAATTATTATGTACATAAAAAAAAAATTGACTAATTTTTCGCCTTTTTTCGGTAAATTGCCAATATGTGGCCTAATACATAAAGGAAGACTGGTAGTGGACGCAGAGTCGGCCCGGAGAAACCGGGCAACTGTCCATGGCGCCAAAGTTCTAGGTGGCGCCAAAGCGGGAACGTGAAAAAAAGGTGGTTAATAGACATGAAAACTTCGTAAAAGCTGCAGATAATTTATCTTTCGTATTGGCTTAACAATTGAACGGGACCTTTTGCAGAACATTGGAAGTGAGGAGATAATGAAAGATTTTACAAATAAAAAGGCAAGGGGAACATGAATTTTTTGAACAGAATTTCTTATACTGTGTTAAAATAAAGTCAATTATTTTTAAAATTTTATTGTATATACTATTTTAATTTAAATAAGACCTATATGATCTTAAATATATCTGAAGTTTAAAACTTCTCACCATAATATTATTAAGTCATATCTGCAGGTAAAACAGGCATATTTCTAAGTAAAAGTTTGTTAGGCATTTAGGATATAGACATAATAGAATTTTTTTAATATGTTGGTTGTGCGTGGGAGGAGGGGGCGCCAAATTGTTGCCTTGTCCGGATAGAAAAGTTACCTCAGGTCTCCTCTGGACGGACGCGCGATTTCTCAACCTATACGCAGTGATTGAGGCCGTCAAATGACGAATTACGTTAGTAATAAAATGCTTTCCCCCCCCTCGAATTTATCTATTTTTTTTAATTTCAAGGTTAGTGTACCTTTTATAACTTGCAGAGGAAGGGCGGCATGTTGCAAGTTCGCCCCGGGCGACAAAAGTTGCAGCTGTGCCACTACCAGTGTTCCCTGTAAAGTAGCTCCTGTTACGGTACGCTCACTTTTCCAGCTCTCCGCAAACGATTTGTGGCCTGTTATTGGGAAAATGAACCATTTACCTTCATAATATACCTCTCCTACGTAACCCAGTATTAAACCTAGTATTAAAAGGTTAACTTCTCATCCTCGTACTCGACGTAATATCCCGGGTGTGAGAAACTTAAAGGTAACATTACATTCAATAATCTGCATTCTAAGTGTTCTTAAATTGTAAGAGCTGAAAATGATCCATATCAATCAACAATTAAATTTTACGTTTATAAAAAATTCATTCCAAAGCGACATGGTCTTACTATAACAAAGTAAATAAAATAATATGGAATTTCTATGATTGTAAGAAAATTCGAAGTCATTGCTTCTTTCGATGTCAAAATAACAAAAAATACTACTACTTTTTGGTGGTGAAATCATAGTGTCGGGTTGATTCCCTCAATAAAAACAATTGAGGCGGAGAAACAAGATAATGGAAAAATTGAACTAATTGATCGTGCAATAATCTGTGATCATCGCATTGAAAGATCTACATTACGTGCACCTCAGTATATGTGGAGCGTACTAAATGTATATTGAATCCATGCAGTTCTTATTTCCAACCTGCCAATATGGTGGAGTTTAATCTTTCCTAATCAAAACCTCAGGATTACAGCTACTCCCTCTCGACCCTCCTTCTGGGTAGGGTGGAGGTAAATCATTTAAATACATATTACAAATAGATCGAGTGACATGAAATTTGATTTTTATGTTTCAACCAATCAAACTTAACATTTGATAGGATTATATCTTTTTTAAGGTATCCGCCTGCGTTGGAAATCGATTTTCGGCCGAAATTCACAAAAAAAAAAAAAAAAAAAATTATTGTTTCATCTGAAAGCTTATACTTTGTGATCTTCAAAACTGTTTTTATTTTATTTCTACGACACCCAGAAAGAATAAAAAATAAATAGGCTAAAAAAAGTAAAATCACCCAGAAGGTAACGAAAGAGGGTGTAATGTATAAATGTGGTGAATTTTAAGTAAATTACTGCATAAATTTATATTTAAAAATGTGTTTTTGTACTTTAAACATATTTTTCTCAAAACCGAAAATTTCATAAAATTCCCACACCTGTGACTTGATTTCTCAAACACTTTTTGTGATACACTTTTTAAACTTGGTATGCAGATTTTGTAAGTCATTATCTAGAATATGTGCTAGGATAATTTTGAATTTTATAGCCTGTTATTGTGTTGATAGTTGTGCAAATATTAGGAAAATTCTATATTATTCACTTCAAAAACGTATAAAAAATTTATTTTTGAACATTTTTATTAGATGCTAGTACATTGTCTAGACAAACGTTTTTGAAGTATCCCAACATAATTTATTTGAAATTTTATCGATATAAATTTTTTTAAAACGTGTCACGCGTTTTTGTAAATTTTAGTTAAATTTCCCTTTTAAAAAAATCTGTGATAGTTGAAAAAGTTTTTGTTGCTTAAATGAAAGTTTCTAAGCAATTATGATTATAAAATGTGATTGTAGTATTTATTTTAATGATATTTCTCAAAATGGTCTCCGAACGTAGTGCGGATAAGGGAAGTTTGTTCTGTACAGCTGTAGCAATTTTGTTAAAACTTAGTAAAAATCTTTCTCATTTTTAACTAAAAATACTGAAATGGTAAAGGAACCCTAACTACCTCCCCCTAATTGTTTGGGTGGGGGTTGAGTCATTCAAAGACATTTAACAAATGGACGAATTAACATGAAATTTTAATGCCAAGAGTACCTGAAAAAAAAAAGATGCCGAAAAGTAGGCCTAACAATTTAAGAAAGGTATGAAATGCAGTATTCTGCATAATAAAATGAGAGCAAATTATACTTTTAATGAGGTCATTATTTTATTAGGATTTCATTAATATTCCATCAATGATGTAATATTAATCAGCAGTATTTTTACAGGGTATCCTGAAAGGTCGTTTACAAACTTTAAGGGTAGATCAGACACACAAAAAAAAAGTCATTTTTGCTACAGAAAATGGGGTAGGGAACACAAAGAGGGGGGACGCTATAGGGTACTGGTTGTCAGTGGATTTAGTAAAAGAAAAGGATACACCAGATGAAATGTACAACACAGATTGAATGGAATACAAATTTACAGTAGCACAGCAAGTCTTATAAGTCGTATGCAACATACGATAATGGCAAGTAGGACGCAGTATCAACAACAAACCTTTGGGATAATTAAAATAAGTGTTCAAAGGATTTGCCGACTAAAGCAATACGCGCTTCGCATGTTGTTATTCATGCAATTCGATTGTTGTTCTGTTATAAATTCGTTTTCCATTAAATCCGTGTTGTGCGTTTTATCTGGTGTATACTGTTCTTTTATTTAATTTAATCACAAAGAGCTCCCATAACGGCCCCCTCAGCGTTTCCGATCCCATGTTCTATTTCAAAAATTACTTGTTTCTGTATGCTGGACTTACCCTTCAAGTTTGTAAACGACCTTTGGGACACCCTGTATATAACATTATTCCGTTTCCTGTGTCACAAGGTCGGCAGAATTTTTTAAAAAACCGAAAAGAGAAAGAAATACAATTCCTTTGAAACAATTATTGATTCCTTTTGTTTGAATATTTACCATCATAGAAGAATCTGAAATTAAAAATTATTTTCTGTTTCCGCGCATTTAATAGACTCGGATTCAAGATATTATAAACAAAATATAAAACGCTATTTAAATCGCAATAAAATTTAAATTTTTCAGAAAATTTTAGTAGCGTAAATATTTGCCATGCATTAAGAATCAATCAATAGTATAAAATCTATAATATTATTTACAATGACTCTAAAATGACCATTTAATGTTTTCACTTAAATAACAAATCTACTGCCGATTGTTGCAAAAAAAAGTATAGAACTTATCTAACTCAGTGTAGAGTTGAACCCTCTCTTTGTGAAAATTCAAAATGTTCAATATCGCCCTATATAATAATGTTAATTTAACCAAAATTTATACGCGGCCTAATTTTTCCATACTGCGTTTATTTACGTCATTGGAAATATGTGTTACTGTTACGCGATAATGAAAGAGGGTGATTCCTCAATGGATAAGGGTTTGAAGAAGGGGGGGGAATATACCCCTGACGGGAAGCTATTTTTTCTACTAGTTTGCAATGAGCTTGACACGACAAGTTCACAGCAAGCTTGTCACAAGCTTGACCACATCAAACTCATTGCAAACTATAGCAAAAACAGAGTACGAAGACAACCTCGGATTCAAACCCCCGACATCCACTTCCTAAACCTGTCGTCTTAGGGGTCTATTCTGGTACCCCCAGTTGGGTTGGGAGACGTCACCTTTTCCGTTGTTAACGTGCGGAAAAAGTGACGTCTCCAACCCAACCGGGGGTACCAGAATAGGCCCGTTAACCACTCGGCCAGTTAGACTCTGAGAAGATAGATTGCGCTTCTAGATCGTGCATGTGCGATTTATTTTAAACTGTTTTCTTGATTTCATTAATTTTTTTAAATTTTGAGTTGAGAATATGATTTGAAGTCAAAGAGAGAGCGACTTTTGCTAATAACTACGTTTTGCTAGTAGAATAAATTATGAAATTCGGGTTCAAAAGTAATTACTTTTAAAATGGGACAAAATGTAAATTATTATTTTTCAACAAAAATTGGCTATTTTTTAGGTTTAATTTTGTTTATGAACGTTAAAATTTCAACATTAAGAAAAAGGCGATATAGTTTTCTTTAAAGTGCGAGTTCTATATTTAGTAAAAAGATTTTTCAAATTTTTTTTAAAAAAAAGTGAGTTTTTTTACAAATTATCATTGATTTATTGAATTAATATGAAGAAGGACGGTCTAGGAGATGCTATTAAAAATTGGATGTTTTTTAAAACAGAGACAAAGATTATCTGTAACCGTGCTGTATCATCTTCACAGCAAACTTGTTTTGCAAATTGGTTGGTCGATTATGCTTTGTTACTTTGCAGGAAGTTTGCTGCAAAGTTGACACATCAAGTTTATCATGACAAGCTAATATCAAGAAAAATCAAACTTGCTGCAAGTGTACATCCCAGATAGCACATAAGTTTGCAGCAAGTTTGATTTTGACATGATATTACCTTGTCATAGCAAATTTGACGAGTCAAACTTGAAGTGAACTTGTGGCAAGTTCGCCGTGACAACTAGCGCCACCCTCGCTTGAAAAACGCGTTGGCCACAAGTTCACCGTGACAAATAGCGCCACCTCCCTTGCATTGCAAGCTTGCTGTAAGTTTGCAAAACAAACTTGATGCAAAGATAGCACAAAGAGATAATTATCTTTGTCTCTGTTTTAAAAAAACATCCGATTTTTAATAGCATCTCCTAGACCTTCCTTCTTTTTTATTAATTTAATAAGTCAATGATAATTTGTAAAAAAAAACTAAATTTTTTATAAAAAAAAAATTTGGAACATTTTCCATCTTTTTACTAAAAGCACTCGCACTTTAAAGAAAACTATATCGCCTTTTTCTGAATGTTGAAATTTTAACGTTTATAAACAAAATTAAACCTAAAAAACAGTCAATGTTTGTTGGAAAATAATAATTTACATTTTGTCCCATTTTATATAATTACTTTTGAACTCTAATTTCATAATTTATTCTACTAGCAAAACGTAGTTATTAGCGAAAATCGCTCTCTCTTTGACTTCAAATCATATTCTCAACTCAAAAAATTAATGAAATCAAGAAAACAGTCTAAAATAAATCGTATACGAATCGAATGGAACGATATATTAGTGAAATCTATCTTCTCCTCTCAGTTTTAACTGGCCCAGTGGTTAGCGCGTCAGCTTACCGGTAGGTCGCGAGTTCTATTCCGGGTTGTGTTCGTACTCTGTTTTGCTATAATTTGCAATGAGTTTGACGCGGCAAGCTTGCTGCAAGTTCGTGACTTCGAAGCTTGCGTTAACTTGTGTCAAACTTGTTGCAAGCTTGCACTCTTGTCATGTCAAACTTGTTTCAAGCTTGCACTCTTGTCATGTCAAATTTGTTGCAAGCTTGCTGCAAACTAAAATTGCTATCTGGTATTCCCTTCAAATTTTACAAGTAATAGAACTGTGATTGCACTTCATAATGCTTAGTAATCTCTTAAATTGTCAAAATATTGAAACTAGTAGAAAATCCTTTGTGTTATAAAAGACTATTAAGAATCTCGTCTTCGGAAGTATTTTTTCTCATTTCATCTTTTTTAACACTTTCGATTTTGTCATTCTGTTTATGTAACTTTTAAAGCATAATCTCACTTTAATTTAGTTCCAAATGATTTCCAGATCTATGTAATTACGCCAGTTTTATTGCTTTAATTTAGATATATGGGGTCTATTCTGGTACCCCCCCCCTGTTGGGTTGAGACTTCCTTTTCCGTTGTTGTGTCGGAAAAAGTGCGTCTCCTAACCAACTGGTACCAGAATAGAACAATTAAAGATGCAGGGCTTCCTGCTGTATGAACTGCAGAATCGAATACTGTTAATACTAATAGAGGTCTTTGGCATCCTTCAGAACTTGGTTTAGTTTTCATCCATGAAGCATACTCACATTCTATCCTCCGAATCTTTTTCTCGAATTGCATCTATGCTTATTTAATTTGCCATAGAGTAATTTCAATGCGACTGCGACGAAAGCGAATGAAATCAGCAGAACAAGCTAAATGCTATTTCCTTTTATGAGTTGAAGGTGACACGTTTGGCAACGGCTGGCAAACTAGAATAAAATTCAGTTCTGGTTTCGCGCATTTCATCTCAACTTCACTCCTTTTTGTCAATTTTCATGTTATGGAAATGTTATGAGAACGCCACTCCTGCTCTTTTAATTTTTCTGTTTTAAAGCATTTCATTTCTTGAACTGCCAATGTTTTTAAAAATAGAAACGTGACGTTCGTATGATTCATTAAACTTTTGCAGTCATGTGAAGGAATTAGTAGTAGCCGGACAGTCAAGGGAAGCCTTTTGCGTTTCCGATTTTGACAAATAAGGTATTTTTACATCATCACCTTAATTAAAATTGCTCTTTTTTCTAATTGCATTTCTAATCTTATTGAATCAATATTTCTTTTGTTTGAGATTGCTTTTTTGAGGTGCTTGTTTATTATGATAAAGTTTAATT
>BGPR01002501.1:47402-80946 GCA_013235015.1 Araneus ventricosus | reverse complement strand
ACGAAAGCGAATGAAATCGAATCAAAACGAAAAGCTAAATGCTATTTCCTTTTACGAGTTGAAGGTGACACGTTTGGCAACGGCTCGCAAAATAGAATAAAATTCAGTTCTGGTTTCGCGCATTTCATCTCAACTTCACTCCTTTTTGTCAATTTTCATGTTATGGAAATGTTATGAGAACGCCACTCCTGCTCTTTTAATTTTTCTGTTTTAAAGCATTTCATTTCTTGAACTGCCAATGTTTTTAAAAATAGAAACGTGACGTTCGTATGATTCATTAAACTTTTGCAGTCATGTGAAGGAATTAGTAGTAGCCGGACAGTCAAGGGAAGCCTTTTGCGTTTCCGATTTTGACAAATAAGGTATTTTTACATCATCACCTTAATTAAAATTGCTCTTTTTTCTAATTGCATTTCTAATCTTATTGAATCAATATTTCTTTTGTTTGAGATTGCTTTTTTGAGGTGCTTGTTTATTATGATAAAGTTTAATTGCTAACTAATCCGATGTTTTAATTGATATAAGTTAAATGTAGATTTTTGCATTTCTTGTTTTGTTTATTCTATAATATCGCATAGTTATTCGATTTAAGGAAGTCTTCATGATTTTTGCATTTTGTTATATGCGAAATGCCGGTCGGCAAGACTTGATTTGTTTTGCTTGTTTGTTTTCCTGTGTGTCGGCGAATTTAAAGCATCCTTGCTTGTTTACCTGCAGTGACGCATGAATATTTAAATTTTATTATTGAATTTTCTGAATTTTAAATTTTTATAATATATAGCAATGTTAAAACTGGCTATAGGTAAGTTCTATTTACTTTCTATTTCATTTCATAAACAAAAATCTTAAATTCACTAAAGAAAATCCTTTCCACCTATGTTTCCTCATAACTATCTAAAAACATTTTTAATTTTTCCTTTTTCAAATTGCACACTTTGTTTTTAAACAAATTTGTCCAAAGTTCATCGCAATATGAAAAGTGACATTCATATAGACATATACTTTAGAAATACAAATGCTTGATTTAATAATATAGTAAGAATTGGTAACTTAGAAATAAGTGTTGCTTGTTTATAAATGTTAATGTTTAAATAATCATAAGGCTGAAGTTTTTTGTGTATTCTGAACAGTTCATCATATATCATAACGTAGCTTTACTACAAGTTTCTGATCAAAAGTACAGTGGAACTTGGCTAGTTTGAGTATGTTTGATTTATTTTTTTTTCTTTTGGTCTCTTGAAATTCCTAATATAATGTCCATGTATCGCCTAGAGTACAGGTGGGGAACCTTTTAGTACTGAAAGGCCTCATTAAATTTCGGCAACCAGGCAAAAAAGGCCGCACAAGCAGAATCTTAAAGGTTATTGTTCTGTAATTATTATTATATTACAGACAAGTATGTTATTTCTATGCAGATTGTAATTAACTGGTAAGGCTGCATAAGGAACTCAAAAAAGCCACATGTGGCCTTAAGGCTGCAGGTCCCTCACCCCTCATCTATAATTTGAAATTACTACTTTGGTTAATTTGAATTCAAAACTAAAAATTTCTGAATTGTTTTCACATGTTAATGCCGGTCAGTCCATATCTTGTGGCTGTTGTGTTTCATTTCAGATGGCAACATATTCAATCAGGAAAGCTATAAAAAAAATTTCTGAACTTTTTAAAAAGCTTTTAAATGTTAGGTGTTTATCTTATCAGATGCTGTTTATCTTGTAGTTTTATGGTATATCTGTAGTATTCAAAGTGCTTTATACCATTTATTTATTATAAGTACATGCATTTTTATTAAATTGTAATTATCATTTTGTTTATTAAAATTTTGTGCTGTTTATTTATTTTTAACGCACTATTTATTTAAAACCATTAAATATTAAAAACCGATCTGTACTACTCTGTTTAGCTTAAAACTTTTCTCTTGCTGTAGGTACTTATATTTAGATCCAGTTTTCTTAATTCGAACTTTTGGATCATTTAGCTTTTTATTATAGTCCCCTCTGCTTCAAATTAGCCAATGTCCACTGTATTTTTTTTTTTTTTTTCCTTCTGTGAAATACGGTTCTACAGTCATATTTTGTGTGTTCTTAATACTCTTTTTATTTTTAATTATTTTCAAATCTAGCATATTTGAATATTCAACTTTACTATTCTGCTATTATGTAATCAATTTTGAAATACACACATCAGTGCAATTTTCTGTACGCAGTACGAAACGTCATTTGTACTATGTTTTTCACTGTTCTGCTTTAGAAACTTAGCAGGATAGTTGTAGTGTTTTTTAATTTCATTTTTTTTTTTTTTCAAATTAATGCAGTAGACTCCCACATAAGATGTTTAAGAAATTGCGGGTTGTATGACTTGGCATTAAAGAAAATCAAACAGTATGGCATATTTATTTGCAATAGACTTCTGTGTAGATAAATTTTCTGTACGGTGTGATTTCTAATAATATGTTTTCATACAATGAGTAACTTTTTAGTCATGTTGTACAGAAGCCTATTGTATTTTTTTTAATGTTTATCCAATTAGATATTATGAAGGATCCATTTTTTCATGTCAGGCTAATCTGTCTCTAAAATTTTTTAAAATCCCGTACAGTTGTTGATTTCAATTTGCAAAAACCATCACAGTTTTAAGATTAGTGATATATTTGATTATATGGTTGGTCAAAGCTATGAATGCAAAAAATATTTAAGCACTTTTGTTAAGATAGTGAAATCTATAATTAGCACTGTTAATCAGATGATAAAAATATGCTTTTCATTCACTTAGATAATTATCTATTTTACGAAGTTTCCTTTATTTTGATTACATAAATGTAGGGTGGCCTGGAGTAATTCACTATCACCATGTTTCTAGGATAAATAATGATCACCTGATTTTTATTTTAATAAAAGAAATTTTTGTGAAATTTGAGATATGGTTAGGGATCCTTGAACATTTTACTTAAGTATAACTAACATTTAATCTGTTATAATTTGCTGTTTAGTGTATCAAATTAAGCATCTTTTAAACTGCTTACTATACTTACCATTTCAAAGATGGGTTCCTAAATATGCACATTTTTACAAAGATCCTCCTCCCACTTGTAATAATAAATATTTTATGTTATTCTTTTTATTTTATCTAAAAATAGCATTAGTGTTTGATTAGTTGTTTCACATTTACTGTAAACATTAAAGTTAATTACAAAGAACTATATCAAATGTCACTCATAGATGGGGTAATTATTGATTACTGGGATAATAATGATCAATGTCATTTCTTGTCACAAATATCATCAGAAATAGCTAATAAATATAATTTTAGTTCTTTTAAATGGCAGTTCATATTTATTAACTGTAATAACTATAAAACATATTTTAACTGTAAGCACAATGCTTTTCCTCCCTAATTGTAAGCAAAAAAAAAAAAAGTGTTCTGATTTCCATCATTTCTAATTTGTCTTAACTTGCTTGTACCTTGATTCTATGTTTGCAAATTTTTTAAGTGATGATTTTTAAACTTATTAAATTAGCATGAGAAATATGATGAGAAACTATAAACCTAAAAAAGATACTAAGCTTATAGAAGTCAAAATTAATGAAGTTGTTTCAAAGATTGAAAATAAAAGTTTCAGTGTGACAGCTGCTGCTATAGCTGTTGAAATTCCCTTCTCAACTTTACACTCTCACTTAATGAAGTTAAAGAATCCATCAGTAGTAAAACATGTGGGAACTGCTACCTATATTCCTCCAGAACATGAGAATGAGTTGGCTGCTTGCGTAAAGAGTATGGCAGAATGGGGATTTCCTTTTACTCACAAAGAAATTAAAATAACTGTCTCTGATTTTGTAATTAAAAATAAAAGTACAAATGAATTAGCTGTGCACTTACAAAAATATTGTTGCTTCAAAGATGATATACCTGAGTAAGATTGATGAGTTCATTTATGCATAGGCATAATCTATCTGCGAAAAAAGCCCAGTATTCTCAGAAGATCTCAAATGTGACAAAATTGAAAAAATAAGCACCAAATATATTTTTTATGGTACTATATTCCTTAAATGGAACTGACCCATTCAATGTTGACTATGCAGCAATAAACAGTGCATATAAATTTTGCAAAGATTTTTGGAAAATTTAGTGTTAAATGTTTTCCTTTTTTTTTTTTTTCAAATCATCTTATCAGTTGCTTAACTATGTCTTGTTGGTTTATTTATTTGATCTAATGTATTTTTTTTATTACTGTTGTTTAACCATTTTTAAAATGCCTCTTCACTAAAAAAAACTTGGTGATCAGGAATTACTTCGATCGAGGGGTAATTACTGGTCACTGAAAATTTAAAACATTTTAAATTCTATTTTAATTTTCAAAGAAAAAAAGGCTGCATAAGACTCATCTTATAAGTCATCAAATTTTCCCAAAAATGAAAATTCTACTTTGAACAGTTTTCCCACAAAATGGATGTTTGCATTTTTTGATCAGGAATTACTCCAGGTCACCCTAATATGAAGACCTTAGATTGAACTAATAAAATACAGTATTAAAATTGTTGATTATTCAGAAATGAGGTATTCATATATAATTGCAGCTAATAATTTTTAAACTGCATTTTATATTAATTTTTTTTTCTATAGTCCTGTTTATGAAGGATGATAGCTACAAATGAAAACATAGATAAATTAAAATCAATCTTGTATGTCATAAAATATATATTTCAGTATGTTATGTGTTAGTGCTTCTGATAATATACCTACTATACTTTTTCAGTTTTGGAATATTTTCTTTTTTTTACAGATTTCTTTCATTAAAAACACTGACTTTAAAATCTAAAAACATCTGTGATAAAAGAGAGCTCGTTAAATGTGTGCAGTATTCAACAGGTTAAAATTATGACAATGAATTTGAGGCCTGAAATAAAAATTAAACCTCACAGTGCTTCTTTCACAAACTTACAAATAAGTGAGTCTTTTCAGCATTTCCGTTCTGTGAGTTATTTTGAAGCTGTGACCAATGCATCCCTTTCTGGATCTCGCAAGTCATTTGAAAGTCATTCCTGCATGGAAAAGCCCAAAGTAATGCGTATGCCATCTAACAGCACTCCCTGTACTCCGAAAAAGATTGAGATTGAAAAATATTCTACCTTGCCTGTAACTGCAAATGGAGAATCCTCTTTTGCAGGAAAGAAGACAAGAAGTTCTAGTCTCTCCAGTTTTTTTCGTAAGTTCCGACCCAAGTTTCATCGTCACTCCTCTGATGGTAAGAATCCATGGATTGTGATAGAATTTGCTCCACGTGATGATCCAGATGCTTCCTCAAACAGCGACAAGAGTGATCATTCAATTGAGTTGGCAGTAAAAAGTAAGGCACAGCACTTTACCTCCTTGAAAGATTTGTCAGATAATCCAGGAAATGACATATGCAACTGTGCTTTAAGCAACTCCAGAAGAGACAGTACACCGAAGTGCAATTTAAATTCTAGTAAAAGTTCAATAAACTTTGACAACCGTAACAAGTACAAGTCAGAAGGCTCAATTTTCTTTCGTCTTTCACCTCGAAGAAGACTTGAAAACCTCAAACACATGTTGAAGAACTTTTCAAAGCGACGCAAGTTTCGAACATCAACATCTTTGCACTCGCTCAGTTCGAGATCTTGTGCATATAAAAGTGAATCTTGCTTAAAAACAGATTACAAAATAGCAAGTGGTGCTTTTTCTAGCTTTAGTCAGGTAGTAGATATTCTGCATGGGTGATTATCAGTAAGTTGCATGGTAGAATAGTCTAATTTGGGTATTGTATCCATCTCCTGTTCATTCCCATGTCAAACCCTTGAGTAAGTTATTAATTCAGTTCACAACTTTTGGACCATTTTATTAATGTAGAACTTGTGTTTCTTCCCTGAGAAATGAATCCATATTAATTTTCATATGTTAATCCTGCTTGGAATACAATTTGAAAGTTTTATAATGAGTATCCTTTGCTTGGTTCATTGCCTGATTTTTGTCATTATGGTGCATGAAAGATAGTTTGTGGGAATTTTTGTATGAAATAAATATTTTTTAACCCATCTGTTGGTCTGTTGAATTTCAGCGTTTGAATATATTTTTCTTTCGTTTTTAAGCATGGATTGACTTGTTTTCAGTGTTTTTCATATTTGATGTTTTCTTTGATTGAACTATATGGAAAAATTATCCTGAAGATATTTTCCCCTTTACTTTTTGTTGTTTTGCAATAGTTTTGTATTAAATAGAACAATTTTATATATCTTCTGTGTTTAAAAACTTGACATTTGAGATTCTATTGTAAAAACTGTCACTAAATACTACATGCTAAAATTACCTTTATTTAGGATTAATGTCTTCTAAATATTATTTGAGCGCATCTAAGAGGTGCATCATTTACACTTAATTAACAAGAAAATTTGGAATATTGTTTCTTTGTCTGAAACGCTGAAATATCTGAGGAAATTTGAGCTTTTCTTAGTTAACTGACACTTAAAATTACTTTAAATTCGTATTTAGGAAAATTTTTTTCTTTGCAAGAAATTTTTAATTGCTTGATAACTATGCAATAAAGAAACTTAATGAACTAATCAATATAAAATGGCAACTATAAACAGTAATCTATAATATTTTTTTTTAATTCTGTGTAAGCAAACAAAAGTAAAAATTAAAACAAATTATTGTTGCTATGAAAATAACTTAAGTTGATAATTTAAATAAAATCTGTTGTTTTCCATTTTATAAATGGAATATCTTAAACTTCAGTCCATGTTTGAAAACTAATATAAACTCTTTTTTTTATTGGAAGGTTGAAAATGGAAGAGCTTCTTCACCAGTATTTCATTTTTGCAAACAAGCAAAAGCAGAGAATGCAGTAAGTCTGTAATTTAGTTTCTTAATTGATTCTTATATTATTTTAATTCGTATCCCAAAATTATTTCTTTCATTAAAAAAATCGTGTTTTAATGTTAAAAAAAATTTAGAAAACTAATATTGAAATATCTTGATATCTTAAAATTTTATAATCATTCAATAGTTTCAAAATTTATATATTAATGTTAAAAGAGCAGCATGATGGGGAGATTGCAATTATTATATCCTCAGACTTATTGATATATTGAAGTTTTTACATTGGTACAGAAAAATGAATAGTACTAAATATGCATTGTTATAAAATAAGCTTTCTGTGTTAGTCTTTAAGTTACTATTAAGCTTCTTATGCTGGTGATGACGTGTAAACTTTTATTATGACATACTTTGAATTTATGGTGGCAAGATAGGCTGAACTAGATATCTAAGATATATCTTAGATAATAAGTATCTAAGATACTTATCTTAGGAATTTTTCAACACACCTTTTGTTTCTATAAATATTTTTAGAATTTGAACAAGAAAAATAATTCAGCATTTTAACAAATAATAGCCTGATAGAAGTAAGGTGCAATACAATTACTGACACCCTGAACAGTGTTTGACGTTCTAAATTGTTTTCTAAGCAGTTTTCCTTTATATAATTCATTTTCAACTCCAAAAATAAAATAAAGACTAAATGTCAGTAACTAGTATCAATATCCCAACCAAAAGGGAAAAGTCTTTCTTTTTCTTTCCACTGTTTATTCAATTTTGGGAAGTTTGTTTCGAGTTTGTACTATCGTCTAGAAACAGCTCTTTATCTTAAAGTCATTTAATTAAAACTACAATAAATTTTAACTTGCTTAAATTTTGTTTGCTATTTTTACTTTCTCGTATACGAAGTATACAAAGAGAAAGTATTGTAATCGTCAAAAAATTCGAACTCGAGATTTTGACGAATCTCCACGTTTTAGACCTCCCTGATTCTGAAAAACACAATTTTGGAATTATGTCTGTCTGTGTGTGTGTCTGTGAACACGATAACTCGAAAACTATTAGAGCTACGGGGATGAAATTTGGTATGTGGTCTTTAAACATAATTTGTAGGTTTCTATCAAATTTTGGACAAAATCCGTCAACGGGAAGTCTGTCTGTCTATATGTTCGGGGTCATGCGAACGCTATAACTCAAAAACTTGAAAAGCCAGATGGATAAAATTTTATACACAGTTTTATCGTCATGAATGTAGGTCCGTATAAAATTTTGGGCCAAATCCGTCAAAGGGTTGACTGTCTGTCGGTCTGTATAATCGTATACTTGTTCAGTTTTGAAACTAACTCCCTGCGCATGCCTACTAGTGGCAATGCCTGTGCAAGGAAGGGACGCTCCGAAACTTGGCAGTTTGCCAAAAACAAATTCTGGAGTGATTTTGTAAGGAAGCAAACATTTAGGGAGTCTCGCCAGGTCCTGTTGCGCAAAAGAATGAGCAGAGGATTTGAATTTGTTTTGATCCTTCAAACCACGCATGGTTCCAACTTTGGTTTACTTGCGACGGAAGTTTATTTGACGTCTTTTATTATTCTAGTTTTCTCTACATGTGTTAGGAGTATAAGAGAAAGTTTAGGGGAGACCACTCCTGCTGGTTTCCATAAATATGAATTAGTTCTAATGTTTTTAGAGTGTTATGTATTTGTCTTGTTTACCATACATAAGTCTTCTAAATTTTAGTATGATTTTATTTTTCTTTGACACGTTTCAAAGGCTTTAAGAAATAATACTTTGAAATCACATCTCTATTATCTTTAAATATTTTTATAGGTGGCAGAGAGTTGAGTAGCAAATTAGCCAAGAGTATAACTTCTATTTCAAAGGCTTTTTTTTTATTATGAAGTAATTTAGAATCTGACAAATAAATAAAAAAAATTATACTTTTGCATGTTTTTTCTTTAGCTTATTTGTATTTTTGTTTCATTTTATTTATTAATGTGAAATTTAATTCTTTTAATGTAGCAGAGCTTGAGGCATTCAGCTGATATAGGCTATCTTCTTAAACTACCTAACAGTAGAAGCTCAAATGCCAGTCTATCATCCGTTCTAGAAGATAGGTAAGGATTTTTTTAATTAAACTTTGTTTCATCGAATAATATATGCATTTGGTTCAAATTTTTCTTCTGTAGCTTTGTTTGTTTTGTTATTGTTTTTCTATCTCGGATTTTGTCACACGCTTATAGAATAATGTTTTTCTCTTGGAATTTCTTGTTAAAGTGCATTGTATTTTTAAAGTTTATCTATTTATATTACAGCATCTTTAATATTTTCCAATCTTAACTGCATTTTAATTTACAAAATATTCTGCAACTCATCTATGATCCCAAAATATTTTTGTTGCCCCAAGTGTATGGAAAATAGAGCACTGAAGTATTTTAGTGATACACAGCTAGATATTTTGTTCAATAAGCTTACTTTTGCTTTCCAGTAGTAAAGATCTTTTTAGAATCACTTGCTGTATTTATTTTTACAGCTCCACAATTCATTCACATAGCCCAACTTAAGACTGTTTTTTACTATCAAAGTGCATTCTTCTTTCTTAAATTTTTGAATGTGTAAAATGAATAAATTTTTGCAGAAGTAGATGGATTTTCTTATCTGTTTTTCTCATTCTCTTTCAAGCATTTGATAGCTATTTAAAAAGAATAGAAAACCAATGAATATAGAAAAGTATTAAAAAAAAGGACAACTAAGAAGGCGGATCATTTTTGATTGATTTGTAAAAAAGTGAAAATAGAAGTTAACTGTGACCTTGCCCTCAATTGGAATTCTCAACATCAGTGCATGTGTGGGCACTCATCAGTTTAGGCAACCCCACACAATTTCATTGCACTCACTTTCTCTCTCTCTTAGTGGGCGCATCTCACAGATGCTCCCGAGATGGCTGTGAGAGTGGAGATGCTTCATGTTACAATCATAAACATTCTCAGATTGTCACGTAAGGATTTTATATCTACTACTAGATATGGTGTGAATGGTGACAGGTAAATATTTCTGTTGATAATTGTCTGAGTTTTAATAAATATTTTCATTTATAAGAAAATCCAAAGTTATGAGACTTTTTAATGAGTTGTTTAATTAACCACTTTCCAGTGTAAAAGAAATTGAAGGATTGAAAGATAAATCAGTGAGGAAATTCTTTTTGATTCTTGACTTTAATTCTATTTTTTGAGATAAAATGGATTTTTTTTTCTTTTACTTAAGATATTTGTAATAAAGTTAACTTTTTGTTTTGTAAAATGTGTGTTTAATTGTCTTTTATATTCTGAAAAATTACCTTTTTTTATATATTTCAAAAAATTGCAGTTTTTTTAAATTTAGGAATAATGCATCTGTATCATTTTTAAAATATTTATTTAAATTCTAGTAACTTAATTGAAAGTTTAATGTCTTGCCTGTGCAATTCTAGTTTCCTGTTTCCATTACAAATGAGTACATAAGGTATTCCTATTAATTCAAAATTGTGCAGCACATATTGCTTTGGTATGTCAAAATAGATAAAACTTAATGCATCCATCTTGTTTTTTTATTTCATACCAAGTAGTAAATTGTCTGTTGTTGTATATATTGTTGCGTAAGTAACAATACACATTGAGCATACATAATTAACAATACTGAGCATATATATTGTTACGTAAGAGCAATATATATGCTCTTAATAATCTTTACAATATCCAAACACTTAAAAAATTGATGGAGTCTTAGTGATAATGTTAAAAGGATTGGGTAAGCTGACAGCCGTCTCGGTTTGTTTTTTTCATTTCCAACTAATTTGTTTTTCCATGTCAAATGTTTCTTGTGTATGTAACATAATTTGTCTTTGTTAGCAAAAACAAAAAAAAGGAATAATTTAGTTTTTAAAAAAGGTCCTCTAAATGTATCATTGTATTCTTGCAGAATATTTCCGGTGGACTTTTTTTTTTGTTTCTGATAAAATATTTTTTCCATGATAACCTAAAGGAATTATTGTTCTTCATAAACATTTTGAAACATGGCATTTTATTTAGGTCATTGATTTAAAATTCTTATGCAACTGTTTTTTAAATGGTTAATGTTTAAGGAAGAAATGAACAATCAGATTTGTAAAATGTGTTTTGACTTACAAACAATGTACTCCTTCTCTGTTAGATTTTATCAAGACTTCAGGTCTAATTTATATTAGTATTAGTTGTTGTTGATTATTACTAGTGTCCATCTCTTTTACAATCTTTTTATTGGGGGGGGGGGGGGGGGGATTAGTAGCTATAATTCTTTAAACTTCATGTCACAATATTTCTTTTTACAGGTGCGTTGTTTAATTTTTCCTTGCATATTTTAGTTTGCATATTATTCAGGGGTGAAGGCTTGAACTACAAGTTGGTAAAATGTGATCAAATTAAGAGAAGCTTGCCATTACACACAGCTCGCAGCATATGACAATGGCATAAATTGTTGTAGGCTATCTGTAGGCACTACTTATAATTTTCAAAAATAGATTTTTTGATACACATTGTTCAAAATCAAAGGGGATTTCTTTTATTTTTAAACAGCTTATTTGCAGTTATCTAGTTGTAATACTCCTCCATCATATAATAAATAATCTTCCAATATAATAACTTTCTTAAATGTTTGCTTGCAAATCATTAGTCTAGTACGAGAGGCTTTTAATATGCCTTGCATTAAACACAGAGATGTCTGAACTGGTAATTTCTGCTTTGTTTGCTTATGATTTTTGTTTCTTCTTGATAAATAAGTTAAAATATTAGTTTATCTATCAAATAACTTAACAGATTGATCTATGAATTATTTGAATAGATTCCCAGTTAATTTTAAAGAAACTGCAAGTAACTAGATTCTGCTATATTCCATTTGTAAAAATGATAATAAAGGAAAATGGAACTGTAAAAGTTCATTGTTTCTAATAATGATAAATCGTTTTTAGTAATATATAATAGTCCAATATGATAATAAAAATTGTTTTCTTATAAGCATTAAATCTCTACTTCCCTGTATAGCTGCTAATAAACAAATGAAAATTGCTGTTAACATAATTTAAATAACTATTCTTGCTTCATTCTTGTATGCTTTTTTAATGACTAACAATTAACATTGCCATCACTAACCTTTATTCCAGCTCTGCTCAGAAACGAGTCCAGCCGCCTAACACTTTAAGCTTGTCCAGCAAGGCATTCCATGACCAGCAGATGCTCAAAATCTATCGAAAGATGGCATCCGTTGAATCCATTGGGGCATGCTCTTTAGATTTTGAAGCAAGTGCCACTGATAACTTCAATGCCAAAGACCTCACTGCGTCCGAATGTACATTGCATAGCAATGGTGTTACAACGTCCGTCCATGAAAACTCAAGAAATGGCGATGCATTTCATGAAGATATATCATCATTAGAAAAGAGGTCTTTAACTCATATGTTTTCATAGCAACTTTTGTTTAGATGTGTCTTTAAATTTTATTGATAGCTCTACAAGTAATTTTTTTTTTTTTTTATGTTTAGGTCATAGCTAATTTTTGAGATGCCTGCTTATTAAGTTACTTCTTAACTGTCAAAATTAGAATTTCCATCCAGCATATTTCAAAAATTAGTTGCTAAGTTTTATGTTTTTAGTCTCATTAAAAAAATTGCAATAGCTCATAAAAAAATTGTTACATTAGGGTTAATTTTTTTCTAAATATACCATAAAAATTTTTAAATGACGTTATAATTGTTTCTAACAAGGTAAATTTTATTGACTTCCAATTTCATATGCAAATAATTATGTGTGATTTTTTTAATTTTTTACTTAAATTTCACTCGACTCTCTAGTATGCTATGTATATATCTAATTAGATATATTTATTACAGATTATGCACTAAGACCATAAATGAAACTCCTTTTTTATTGATTATAGGGACATATTTGACAAGCCTCCTCTTTCTAATGGTTGCAAATCTGGTGATAAGCAAGAATACACAGTTGCCGAGATCAAGCTTCCTTCATATGTGAGCATTAGCTGTGCAATCAACGGTTACGCAAATTACGGCCGTTTTTGTCGTAGCCGAGACAACAGCCCAGCTCGTTCCTCTTTCAGAAAGTCAAGCCTTGAGCCGAGTATGCTGGCCGACATGAATCGCAAAGAATCTTATGAAAGTCACAGGTACTCACGCAGCCAATCGGATTGCAATGGTACAATGCAAAGTGTGTTTACAGAATCAAAGCGGGTCACTGTCAGCAAGCAAATTCAGATACCCTTGAAATCTAGTATTAAGTACACTACTGAAGTAACTCTGACCAATGGACATACAGAGAGGACATTATCTAGCAGTAGTAGTGTTACCAAGGTTGTGACTAATGGACACTCAAATGATTCTCTAGTATTGGCAAAAGAAGTCGGAAGTGATGGGACTAAGTCATTGGTTCAACAGAGAATTGAAAGTTTGTACGGAAAGTCTGTTGGTGATGAAATTAAAATGAATGTCAAAAATTCTCATAAAAGCAAAGATATTCATGTAAATGGAGTTGAAAATAGTATTACTTCATCAAATCCAGTTCCTAATGGCAAAAACCATGCAGGTTTGTAATTTTTAGATGTTTTGTATAAATTTTATATTTCAAACCATAGTTGTTTTTACCATCTTATAATTAACATATCGACACTGTTATATCAAAATTGTGTGTGTCAAATTTGTCAAAACACTTGTATAGGTAAGTTGAATCGACTCACAAATTGTTGTTATATGAATAGCTCGCAGAACTCAAGTTACAGATTAAAAACAAAATGCCATATGTGATTACATGCAACATTTTGATATAACAGTGACAATATAATAACTGTGTAATTTTATTTATGGTTTAGAATGGAGAGAATTAAGAAATTTAATACTTTTATATATATGTATCGGTCATAAATTTTTCAAATTTCAAAAGTTGATGGCTATGAGTGTCTTCATTTGAGTATAATGCTCTAAAATTTAATTTAAAGCATTCTGCTTTTGAGAAACTTTCTTTCAGATTGAAATTTGATTATCTTTAATGGTAAAACATGCACATTGGAAAAATTGAAATGAAGCCATTGTATAATTTGTATAACAGGGCTTCTTGAATTTTTTCATATTTTGATCTTGTTTTTCATTAGGGAAAAGTTTTCATGACTCTGTTTCTATCTGATAAGTTTTGTTTATCAACCTGATTTTAGAAAATAATAAATGAGGGTATGATGTTATAATTATCAATGAACAATAGAATCTGAAGCATTGAAGCAATTTTTAATTTGGTTTGATTTTCCTAACTATATTAATACTTCTTAAATCTCTTTACTCTTACTAATAAGGAAAAGTCTGAATGGGGTATGTGCTGTGAAAGTTTCTATGATCCTAGTATTGTACCAAGTGAGATTATGATGCTAAGTTTCCAAACCCCTCCCAGCATTTATAAGATTTTATCAATCAGATTTTGAATTTTATTTTACTTGGCAAAATTGTTTCAAAAAAAATTTACTGATTTACTGTAAAATTTACTGATGGAAATTTCACTAATAAATTTCCACTCTTAATTAAGGTGACCAACTTAGCTCCAACAAAAGGAGGACACAAATAAATTGAAGCTAAAAAATATCATAAATAAAAGAAACATTTAATTCATTGCAACAATAATACAGAATGATAAATGCATAAGAAAAAGTGTAGTATAATTTATTGTGCTTTTTTCAAGGAAGGGCTGAACTTACAAAAGGAGGACGGTTGATCACCTTATCTTAATACAGAACATTAATTGTATTGTATGACATTGCAAATTATTTTGAATGACTGTATTATTATTATTATTTTTTTTTTTTTACTACAGTGTTATGATCTCTTTTGCCATCTTAACACATTGAAGAGTGATAGACTTTTGACAAGTACAATTGCAGTAGTTTTACCTAGTTTAATGCAGCAACATATCCCTTTAATAGGGATGTAATGAATATTCAGCAACTATTCAGTATTCAGCCTATTCGGCCCTTTTACCGAATACTAAGCAGATATTCGGCCGAATATATTCAGGATAATAATTTTTTTTAATGTACTTTTAAATATTCATTTAACAACAGATTTTGCAGAATTGCATTTCAGAGCATTTATTTAAAAAAAAAAATTAAATATTTATCCAAGTTTTAAGTTTAGTTCAGAAGTGTATTTAATAATGTTGAATATCATTTATAGAAGTCTGTTCTTTATGGCTTCACATATAATAACTAGCTTCAGAAAATATACGGTCACTATATAATGCTTACAGGTGCTAAAAAATATTTTCTTCCTTTGCCAAACTTGGATTTTTTTTTTTTTTTTTTTGCATGTTTTTCCACCAATTAAGTGGACACTCTATCCTACCTATTAGAATTTCTTTATCAAAGTAGGAATTTACTTCTAGTAATTTTAATTTTCTTCTATGTTTGTCATTGTCATGTTCTGCAATGATGAATCTTTTATTTCTCTGAAGCAATCTCGAAATGATGAGGGTTTATCATTTCTTATTGGAATTAAGGTATTTAAATTATTACAAAAATACATAAATGTATTAACATTTCTTCAAACATACAAATAATAAATCAATTTTCTTTAATCTTAACTTTGTCATTTATAAATCTGAAAAATATTTCATTTAGGATCAAAAGTGAAATGTTTTTAAAAATTTGGTCGAATATTCGGTTATTCAGCCAAATCGCTATCCGTTACATCCCCACCCTTTAATGCATTAAAATAATTTAAATTCAAGAAATAATGAATGAGGAATAGCATTTGATTGTTTAGAAAGAAGTTTTGTAACTAATTATTTATTTGATCTATAAATAAAATTTTTGGCCCAGCTTGGTCAATGTTGGCCCTTGTACCATAAAAAAAATCGATCAATCAATCATATTTGATCCATGCATACATCCTATAACAAATTGAAGGAAATCCATAGCTAACAATCATACATTCTTGATGTTATTTTCAAATGGGGAAGAAAAAAAATTCACAGTTGATTTTCTGAGACCTAGTAATATAATTGATGTAAATTTTTATAAAATGCAGTACAAAAAAAAAGGTGTGTCATTCATTATCATATAAGATTAGTTTGTAAATGGTGAATGCAGATATGAATTTGATTAATCAGTATTGTTTGTAAATATTTTCTTCTAAAGAATCAAAATAGTATACTGCCTATAAAGGTATATTTTCGCACTTTTATGTTTGAAGCCGTGTTTTTCAATAGTAGTTTTCAATGCATTTTTGCTAGGGTTGGAAAAAAGATAGTTTCTGTTATAATCTCGGGGAAAGTAGCTAACAGGGCTCCAAATATGTATTTTTTGAAGTGGTTGTATTTAGCATCATGGGATCGTAGCTTGCATATGATATTTGGCATTATCTCTTGTATCTTATAGCCCAGAAATTCGTTTCTTATCAGTCTGTTGTAACTGTCAATAGGATGGTCTTTTTTTTTAAAAATGGAATATTTATATCACCAGTGATAGTAAGATAGTACATTCCCTCTACTGATATTCTAATGAAAATTACTTTCATTTTAATATAATCTTGACTAACCATTGTTTTTTGTTTTTTTTTAACTTGTTCACTTTTGATTCCTATTTTGTCCTTCACTACTCAAATTTTTGTAAATGATGTCCTTAAAACATCTATAACTAGCAGAATTTTTCTGGTCCGAAGTATTTGTTGAGGATGTGGAAATTGATTGGGATATAGAGCATTGGTTTATTTAGTTTGAAGTTTCTTAAATTTTTTTCACTTGTTATCCCATTTTCTTCAGAAAAACTTTGCAATGTAATATTGTCATTCTTATTGATGATATACTGAAAACTTCTCGATTGTGTTATTCACTTGCTTGTTTTTTACATGCCTTAACAAAATGTATTGCTATTATTGAAACAGGAGGAATAACAACAGGAATGTTTTTTGTATAACTTGAATATTTGTATTTTTAGGATCTGTTAGTCCTCCTGTGTTCAGGCATCTGAATGAGGATTTCCGTAAACAGTTACAAATGAACATTCCCAAAAAGTCGGATTCTGAAAAGCCTTCTTCAAAACCTGTCAAAAAGCTTCAAAATGGCTCAAGTAAAGATTTCATCCTAAAAAAAGATGAAGTTTTCTCACCCATTCCCAATGGTGTTGGGCATGATGAATGTAAGTAACTCTCCGTTATTCCTTTATGTGAAAGTTGTGTTAAAAATTTGACATAGTGTAAAGAGTCTGATATTTCTATTAAGAAGAGTTTTACCAACCAGATATTATCTCAAAAAGGTCCTTAATTAGCATAGTTTTTGTAATGTCATTCTGTCATAGGAATCAATATTTTAAACCATTGCATGTTTAAAATATTATTGTGTTGTTTCAATTTTTCATATTTAAATTCTAATTAACTCAAAATTAAGTACAAAATTCTCTTCACTAAAACAGCTATTTGTACAAATATTTGCTTTTAACTGGTATATGTCATACATGGGCATTTTAGTATTTATTATTAATTTTGATTTGTTTCATATGCTTAATTAGAAATGTTAGTTGTAAAAAAAAACACTTTAAATTTATTTGCAAAATGGAATAAAAATTTGAAAGATTTTCTGCTTGATAAAAACATTATGTGCTCTATCAATCTAAATACCTCTCCGTTAACATTTTTAAAAAAATTGACTGGTGAAATTTCTATAGACGTATTATGGCAACAAAACATAATTCCCGAAGTTATATGAGTGAATTCATAAATAATGACAGTGATAAATTATAAAAATGCAAGTATTAATGCTTTTTGCTGTCAAAGATATTCTAACTTTGGAATCATCAGGTATGTCATTTTATACATGTGCTATTTCAAGTGACAGAATATTCAAGAATTGTATGATTTTTTTTTTCTTAGCCTTTAACCTTTGGCTAATTTTATTATTCTGTATCGGTCTTATCTTTTCTTAAGGTGTTAAAGAATTTTAAAGCAATCAAAATGCATTCTTTTGACAAATCTTTGTTTTATTTAGTGTTTGCTTTAAAATGCTAATTAAAGTAATTTTATACAAAGAGGGAACAAATGAACATGCATTAAGTTCCCCAAAAAAATGACCAAGAGGGAAAGTTTTAAAAAATTAATAAACCTCTATTATGATCAAGAGAGAAATATAATATTTAGACTTAAAAAAAATGTTATATACCTCCAAAGTTTTAATTTTTCTCAATCTAATAATACCTTCTTTCTGTTGCAGGTGATAGAATAAAATCAATGACTCCTCCTCCGATCAAATCAAAATCTTCATTTGATAAAGACCCTCCGACAACTGTTAATACCTCTAATGGTGATGAGAAGGAAGGTTATAAATTTTTAAATCTTATAGATGTAGAAAAAGAGAAAATTCAAGCTCAAGTAAAGCAATTGGAGAGTGAATTGGCTACAAATACAAGTTTGCCTGAAGAAGCTGCTGGGAAGATACGGGCTGCATGTGGCAAGGCAAATCTTCTGATTACTCAGAAATTTGAACAGTTTAGAGGATTATGTTGGAAAAATATTGTAAGTAATTTATTATAGAAGAAAGTGGTGTTTTGGCTAATTTTGAAAAATGAACCATGTGTTGACAATATATAACAGCTGAAAAAAAATAATAATAATGGTTTCAATACTTGAATTACCCTATCTTTTTCCTCCACGGTTGATTTTGAAATCATGTTTCCAATGTTGGTCATATTTAGGATTTTATTTATTAGGTTTTTTTTATGCCAATTGGCAAGATGACTAGAAGGGACATTTCTTTATGCAGATAACTTACAATAGAGCTCCTTAACATATGATATGGGCAATACTGTCTGAACAAATACAAAACTTGTAAAAAGTAATTCAAACAGATTTAGCTTTAAATATTGTAGCATATGCAGAGATTAAAATTTGCATTAGGAATTTTGTTAACCTATATTTGGGTAAAAGCTTTCTTTTTGAAACAGAAAGCAACTATTGGCTGTTTGCTTGGTATGGAAAAAAAATGGTGCACTATTTATTTCCCTGCCACTAGGAGAAAGATCTTTCAATAAATTTTGCAATTAAGAACTATCAAACTGTTTTCAGTAACTAAATTTTGTTTAATCTATATATGATATATTATATTTGTATTATCTTATTATATTATAATTATATACTATCTCTACTAATAATAAAGGAAAATGTGTGTTGGTCCTCTATAGCGCAGACTACTGGACCTAGAGCTACGAAATTTGGCTCAAATATACTTTGGAGGGTGATAATGTGCACCTCAAAGCCCTTTTTTTTAAATTGTAGTTAAAAATTAAGTAAAATTTCGACGTTTTCCCTTAATAACTTTGGAACATATTACAGCACATAAATTATTTTTACACCATCTCAAAGTGCAAAAAATTACCTTTTCAGTGATATGAATTAAGTTGGCATATGATTTTTCTCTAATTTTAATAATTTTTTGGCATAAATTACAATATTTTTTTATTGTTGCAATCCAATTCCAACCGTTTTGATTGTTTAAACAAATATTTAATTGCGTGTTTCTCTTTCATTGTTGAAAGCTGAGCTAATATCCTAATACATTTTGCTAACATATTTTATTTCATCAAATTTTTTTGGAATCAGCAAACCAAGTTCTGAGATATGTATATTGAGAGATATATCCAGTAAGCTGGATGATTATGGGGGGTTCCTTTTTTTTTCTTTTCAGCTTGTTTTAATCCAGCTAACATGCTGCTGGCCATGAAATGTAATGGCCTTTTAATGTTGAAATTGAATGCATTTTTATTTTTTAGGAAGAAAATCCTAGTGTGCCTTTTTATACAACTGATTCTGATCTTGCTGGATTTTGGGATTTAGTGTTGCTTCAAGTTGATGACATCACTGCTACCTTCAAAGAAATTGAAGCCATGAAACAGAATGGCTGGAAGGAAGTTATTTCTGAGAAGGTAAATGTATTCATTTCTTGTCTGAGTATTTAAGTTTCAGTTTATAATTTATTTTTCAGATATGACACATTTCCACAGATTTCAGCTTTTTCTGCGTCGAATTTTGTTATTCTTAATTTTCTTTGATATAATAATGCTACAATATTTTTAATATCTCAAGCACTTTTTGTAGGAATTTATTTATTTTATTGCTCAATTAATCATACTTATTTCTCGGTATTTTATGTTTGGCACAATTCATTATTTATGAAGTTCAGCTTTTTTTGTTCCAAGCCTGTCTCATGTCTGATTTTTATTACGTTTACAATGAAAATATTTCACTTTTGTGTATTGGTGTAATTTAATTGCAATGTTAAAAAAAAAAATCTAGCAATTATTTTATACATTTAAGAAATTGGTTGCTGTCTTGTAATTACAATGAATTTATTAACGACATCACAGGGTTCGTACGCGTCCTTACAAGTCTTTAAAAGTCCTTACTTTTACATTTAGTCCTTAAAAGTCCTTACAAATCCTTATTTTTATGCCCCATTTTTAAAAAGTCTTTGAAAGTCCTTACTTTTTACTCTGCCATTATTAAAAAATTTAAAATTTCACTGATTATCGTTTTCTAATTCCTCCTTCTCGGCGGCTCTAATCTCGGTCGACGTGACTCTCGCGGAATGCGGTGGGGGTTGGGGGGACGACACTGCTCGAGTTCTACGAATCCATATCCATCGCATACTCTTTGGGAAATAAGGGAGGAGTTACAGATGGCCTTTATTGGTCCATGGTTCCATAGGAATGATTGTCGAAAGTGCTGTTACCATTTTTAGAACAGTATCAAAGTGATAAACCTTTACATCCATTTTTTGCCAGTGATGTTTTTAAAACTTGTTAATGATTGCATTCAACAGTTCAAAATTTTGAAACCAGAGAATGAAAGAATTGAGAAACCTGAGACTTTATGCAAATTCAACTTCAGTGACCCAAACTTGTATAATGATAAAAGTTAAGCGTATTTTGGATTTGCTGCAGAGCAACTAATAAAAGAAAAGATAACAAATAAGGAATTAGCAGACAAGGATGTTTTCACACTCAGACAGGATAGTCGGAAAAACATCATAACAATGATAAAACATTTCATGCAGAAATGTCCTGTGAATTACGCACTAGTAAGACCTGTGATTTGCATTGACCCACGAGTAATGGCTGGATATCCCGAAAAAGCACAGGAAAAAATGAGAAAGGTATTGATTGTATTGTCGCAAAATAAACGTATTTTGGGAAAAGATTGCGACGAAATTTTGTTACTCTATGCAGATTTTCTGTTAAGTATTGTAAAGCCAAATTCATTTGAATTTACTTCTTTCAATCCAAAGAGTGATTTCCTTGATAATTTTTTACAAACTTATTTTAGCAATAATCATTATGAAAAAGTTTGGAAGATTATCAAAATGGTATTAATACTGTCACATGGACAATGAGGTTTTTCGGTGAACAAGGTCCTGGAAATAGAAAATTTAAAAGATGTTTCATATATTTTCCAGCGTGTAAATCATGAATTTATTAAGCTGTCTGGGGCTATTTATGACTCAAAAATTACTAAGAAATGAGGACGGCTGCCACCTCAGCTAGAGAAAAATACATGCAGTATTTAGAAAGTGAAAGATCCAAATAAAAGACTGAAACAAAACAACTGAAACGAAAAGCTCTAGAGGAAGAAATAGATTTTTTAAAACAAAAGAAAATGTTCCTCCAAACGGACATGCACCAAACAAATGATTTAGCTAATGAGGCTGAAGTCAAAAGACAAATTTATTTATTCAATCGCATGAACTAAGAAAAACAATTTCTGAAAAAGAAATTAAAATAAATACCTTGGATGTAAAATTGAATGAAAAAAGTTTGGAATTAAAAGATATTTAATTTGATTACCAGTTTCATGGGGTTTTTTTCATCAATTTATTAACTCATATTTTTAGGAGTTTTGTTTTGTTAAATTTGTAATGTATCTTCTATGTTTTATATTATAATTTATCATCTAATAGGTTGAATTTGCAAAAATGAGATTTTATTTAAAAATGCGTGCGACAATTCGTTAAGTTTATTCAATTTAGAGGTCCTTATTTTTTGTTTTTTTTTAGTCCTTAAAAGTCCTTGATTTTCTTTTAAGGAAATGTGTACGAACCCTGCATCAGTTATTCTTGATTGCCTTATTTGTTTTATGTAAATTTTGAAACCCCCCCCCCCCCTCCCCATTTCTATCCTTTTTTTCCCCTCAGAAAAAGATTCGAGAGTACTTAAAGTGTGTGCCAAAAGATTTTTTTACGTATATCAGATACATTCCTATACATGTGTATTGCTATTCATTTTTCCTTTGTCAGTAGAATTTCTGGAGTTGAAAGTTCTCATATAACAATTATATTCAGAAAATATATATCTGGCTTAAAATAGGATCTTTCTTTGTGATTTCTACTAGGTATGTAACTAGTGATTTGGCCGAATACTGAATATTCAGCCAAATACTAGATTTTTAAAAACATTTCACTTTTGAATGTAAATGAAATATTTTTCACATTTTAAATGAAAAAAAAATTAATATTAAATCAAATTGGTTTCTTATTATTTGTATATTTGCAAAATGTTAATACCTTTATGTATATTTGTAATATTTTAAATATCTTAATTCTAATAATAAGAAATGAGAAACTCTCATCATTTTGGAATTGCTTCAAAGAAATAGAAGAATCATTATTACAGAACATGACAATGACAAACACAGAAGAAAATTGATGGATAAATTAGAATTACTAGAAGTAAATTCCTATTTTGATAAATAATTCTAATATGTAGGGTAAAGGTGGGAAACAATTACCAAGGTTCGCAAATTTAGCAAGAAAATGTCTTTCAGCACCTACAAGCATTATGTAGTGCCCATTTATTTTCTGAAGCTGGTAATGTATATGAAACCATATGGAACAGGCTTCTATAAATGATATGCAACATTATTAAACACACAAGATTCTTTATTAAATATATTTAAAACAACATTTTTAAAAACATTTTATCCCAAATATCCGTTTAGCATTTAGCCAGACCGAAGATTCGGGAAAGGGCTGAATAGGCCTAATAATGAAAATTCGTAACATCCCTATTTGGTATTATATGTGTATGAAACCAAACTGAACAGACTTCCTCCTGAAAATGCTGAAAAACTATTGTTCTTGTATCTTATTTTGAGGCTTTGCAATGATAAATTATATATAAGTATTAAATACACCTATGCACTATGCAATTAAAAAGGGGGAAATTTTATGAGGTTTTTTTTTTATATATATATAATGAATGCACTGAAATGTGATTCTGCAATATTCTTTGCTAAATGTGTATTTAAAAGTGCATTTTAAAAAAAGTTATCCTGAATATATTTGGCCGAATATCTGCTTAGTATTCGAACAACCGAATAGGCTCAACACCGAATAGTTGCTGAATATTCATTACATCCCTAATTTCTGCATTCAAAATAGTGATGCTTATAACTACTGTGCTTACCTATATTTAAATTTTATCTTTCTGTTGTAAACAGTCCTAAGAATATTCATAATTAATTGATGTAGAATAATTGAGTCTCCCTCCCCTTTTTTTCTTTTTTTAAGGTCTGCTTTCACTAGCAAATTGTTTAGCTTTTAGTCACCAGGAGACATAAATTAAATGATTTCTTTCAATATATTTTTTCTTGTGTTACTTTCAGATATCTTAAATATAACTACATTTTACTACAGTTTTTTTATTTATTAAAAGAAATGAAAAAAGTAAGATATAATGTTCTTATTAATTTAAACTCCACTATCTAAAATAGGCCATAAAATTGGTTTTAGTTCATTTTACTCATGAATACTTTTATGGTCTTCTCCATGTGCATTATTAAACTGTAAATTTTGTCTCATCCTTTAAATAAAGCACTTATAATTTTATACCGCTTCTTTTTATTATTATTAAAATCCCAAAACTGGTCATTAAAATATATTTTGGGTCATTTTATTTTAAAGCAATAAAAGCCTCTTCTGAACCTTTCCTCAACAAATGTCTGGAGGTGAAACACTGTTTCTGTGAATTTCTTTTCATTTTTTTTTTTTTATGCGTGTCTGGAATTAATGATATTTTGATTCTAATTTGTTGACCCATTAATTGTAGTTCTGATTGTATTCTGGTATACATTTGCACAATTAATTATGCTTGCTGGAAAATGCTGTTGTTCATTAATGTGTAATGTTTTGTGAATGGATAATTAATTTTTGAGCATTTATTGTAGTGCTATGTTTTATAAAGGCTTTTTAATTTTCCTTTTTGTTATGATGTATTCTGTGAATTAATTCCTTAATACAGGATTCCCACAGGTCTTAGAAAGTGCTTATTTTAACCTGCCATTTCTAAAAGCCCTTAGAAGCACTTATTTTTCGTCAGTAGTCCTTAGAAAGTGCTCATTTTCCTTTTAAAATAAAATTATTTTTTCTAACAGCAAAATTTTATTTTCCCGATGATCTGATTTCCTTTTAGCGCCAGATAGCTGATAAAACTACTTACAAGTGAAAATTGGCAATGAATTGAGACCAATCTGCTGGAATGGCAACCCTTGATACATGATATAAAAAGGGAGAAAAAAAGTAGGTTATCTGATGGATTATGGCAATGCGAATTATAAATTATCTCTGTGACAGTCGTACAATAAGGTCGCACTGCAGAAATGCTCTCTTTGAATACTTGCACTAGCACATGTGATTTGTGCTCCTTGGAGCTCTAGTGCCTGCTAAGTGTACAAACATTTAAAAGACGTTATGAGTCGACACACACGACATCATCAAGCTGATTTTCTCAAACAGATGGGGAAGGTCATTGAAAAGATATTGAATAATTCCTCTATGGACTAGAACTTAAAAGAAATTGCTGCTGGAAATTTCTTCCAAAGATCATTCCATAATTCTGACTCAGAATCAGTCGCCTCAAACAGCAGTTTTCTTGAATATACCATCTCAATTATACTTCAAACCCTTTTGCCTAAATCACCAATTAGTTATTCCCTTGTACAGAATGCTTCATGCATAGATCTAAGAAAAAAGGCACCTGAGCAAGATAATTGCAAAAGTTCAATGAAACAAATTTTATTACATTTTTGTCAAAAAAAAATTGTTACAGAAGAAGAATGTGATGCCTTAAAGCTTCAATTTAAAGATTTTTTTAAAACTACCATCTACAGCATCATTCAAAAACTTTAATCCAAAATCTGACAGACTAGACAGCTTTATAAATGATTTTTTACTTCAAGATGCAGTAAATGAAAAGTTATGGAGAGTAATGAAAATTTTTATGATTTTATCACATGGACAAGCTACAGTAGAACAAGGGTTCATTGTGAATAAATCATTAGAAAAAGGTAGAAAACATAAAAGAAGATTCTTATATTGCTCATTTTTGAGAATGCAAATATTTCTAGTGATATTCACTCTACAATTGTTATAAAAGAGATGAGAAGGCTTGTCACTTCTTCAAGGCAAAAATATATCCTTCATTTGGAAGAACAATGAAAAATTGAAAGCCAAAAAATATTCGGATAACAGTAGGAAAAGAAATGTAAATGAGCTTAACTATTTAAAATCTAAAAAAGCTTTCCATCGAGATGATATAGCAATGGAAAATTCAGACGAAGAACTGTCTAATAAGGCAGAATATTCCAAAATTATTTCCCTTTTTATAGAAGCAAATGTACTGTGAAGAGATATTGAAGAAAAAACATGAAATTAAGAAATTAGACAGTCAGATTTTTGAAAAGAAAAAAATAAATCAACTGAAAAACAAAATCGATTGTAACAGGATTTTGAAAATATTCTTCATTTACTTAATTTCTGAAAATATAAGCATTTTGATTATTTAAGTTGATTTTGAGATTTGTAAGACCATTTTCATGTATTTCATTTGTTACAGAGTTACATTAGTTCAGTTATTAAAATTTTAATTGTACCCTCTACTTTTCTTTTGTATAATTTCTAGATATTTTTTAATAGGACTCAAAATACTCCTGTGAAAAGTTAGATTTTGTGTAAATATTGATACTATTTATCTTTTTTTTTATGTGTGTGTTTATGTGACTTTGTACTTTACAGTATTCTGAAGTTTAAAGCCTGTCTAAGCTCTAAACATTAAAAGCTGAAAAGAAAATCTTGAAACATTTTAAATAGAAATGAAAATTATTTATAATTTATTGGTTTAAAGTATGAAATTTTTGGAAAAAAATTGTTAGAATGTAATAAGTTGTAATATGTTTATAAGTCAAGATTTTTTACTATATATAAGAGCAACTTTCTGAACTTTGAAGATAGTGGTAAGTTTAATTTTTTTTCCCCTGCTGTGCCTATTTTATAGTTTCTTAATATGCGTACTGACATACGTGGATCTTTAAACTGTTGACATTTTTAGAAATGGGACTTGGCTTATTTTAAAAATGTTTTGTATAATTTAAAAGAATAGACTTAAATATTGAATTTTTTATATAATATTGTTCTTATGAGTTGAACTAAACTGTAAAAGCATCTCACTTGGTTGAAAGTCATGTATTAAATTGTGAAATGCGGCTTTTATAATATTTTTTGTCCTTATAAAGTCTTAGAAAGTGCTTAGAAGAGGTCATTATTTTTAGTTTGAAAAGTAGAGTGGGAACCCTGTTAATATCATGACCAGGTAAATTATAGGCTAGCTAACTTATGCACGTAGAAGAAGCATATTCAGTGATGAATGTGGGGATGCAATTCAGCAGTCATTAAATTAAAAACTGTAAATTCAATTACTGGAATGATTACGGATGAATTATTTATAGATTTGACTGGTATCTAGGTTCTTCAGAAATATTACATAACTTTGATTTCTGTCTGTTTGACAGCAGGTAAGGGAGTGGAATCTGCTATTCCATTAACTACAGTTAACAGCTCGGGATCGTATCTTGTTTCTCATAGTTGGGTGCCTGCCTCTCCAACTATTTCTGATCTTGACGGAGTAACAGGGTAGATAGCACTACTCTCTTGGTGTTATTAAAGTAGTCCTACATAAATAATAATACCATTTTTTAGTTAATGGATCAATAAGTTTTAAATACAATAGAACTTGACTAATTCAAACATTTTTAATTCAAAGTTTTCTTTCTGGTCCCTTGAATTTCCTTTTAACATAATGTTAACATATTGTCTGTAATCCAAATTTGTTTTGTTTGTTGGTAATCAAAACTGAAAGATGTAACAATTTTTTTTTTTGTTGTTATTTATAAATGTATTTGTACTTTCTTGGTGTACATATTTAGTTACTTTATAAGTTCCTTAATTCACTTGAAAACTCTACTACTGTACAATTTAAAAAAGCAATGAAAATTTCTCACTTTCAAAAAAAAAAAAAAGCTGTTAACACTTTAGTTGTGGATTGTACTGTTTATTTTGAAGTTTTATTGTAATTAAAATAGCTATTTACTGTTTGGTTATTAAAATTACTTATTTATTGGAATTATCATTTTTAGAATTAAAAATAATAATTTTCACTTTATTTATTATAAATGAATTTGCTACCATTTTAGTTCAGAAATTTTTCTTTTGCAGTACTCATTTTTAGATCCAGATTTCCTTAATTCACATTTTTGGATAAAACGGAATTTTATTGTTATTCCATAAAGTTCAAATTAGCCGATTTCTATTGTGTTAATATTGTCACTCAATTGCTTTAGTAGGTATCTTTTATGTTTACATATTTCTTAGTCTAATCGGTATAATTTTTTCAGCCTGTGATTCAACCAGCTAAAGTTCGTCATTCCAAAGTGAATGCTGTTTCCAAATCCAATCCCACCACTCCTAAGCGTTCTGCCAAATCTTCAGAGTTGATGAAGGCACGGGAAGAAGCTCGCAAACAGCTCCTAGCTGCGAAGAAGAAAGGGAGGCAGCAAACTTCGGATGAAAATGACATCGCCATCTTTACTCCTGCCACATCTAGTTAACAGCACTGTTAAATGTGTTATGTGAGAGTTCCAAGACTCAGGGGAATCCAATGCTCACAGGTGTTTTGATATTTCAATTCTGAATATTGTTTTACGAAAATCGAAGGGAAATCGGGATTTTTTTTTAAAAAAAAACCTTCAATGTAGTTATTAAGATGGGAAAGATTCAATGTACTAGAGAAACTGAAAACTAGTCATTCTTTGAAGGGGGGGGGAGGTCAAAATCTTTTGCTTTTGTCAATTGCCTAAAAATTATTAGTGATTTAAATTATTTTTAGTACATTGAATATATGCATAAAATGACTGTATCATAATAAGCATTTTCCCAATCTTCTTCCTTTTCCCCCACTCAAATGGAATTGCAAAAGAATATTTTTATAAAGGCTTTAAAACTAATATATTAGCAGATTGATAGTGAAATACTTTTCTCAATATGTGAGAACTAAAGTGATCAGATTAGCTGGGACAGTATCGAATTTTGATTCTTCATCTCGGATTTTACGTATAAGTAAGCAGTCCATATTAAATATTTAGAAATAGATTAAATAGATTTAATGTATGAAAATAGCTTCTGAAGAATCCTTCTCAACTTCTATTACTCCTGGATTATGGTCATCCTAATTTGATGAGAGAAATAAAATGAAGCCCTTTTCTGATTTTTGTTGAAGTGGAGGTGGGAGGAAATATGTTTTGATGTGCATATGCATAATGATCTAAAAGTGGGAGTCTGTGGGAAAATAATACATTGATTAGACCTTTGGTTTCTGAAGTATCATTAGCTTTCAGAAATTGTTTTCTTGCGATGAAACATAAGTAAAGTGACCATATGTTCTCGAATTAACTGGGATGGTCCAATTTTTCAATCTTTTACCCAGACTTGACCCTTCCTTCACCCTTAGTATTCCTTCATCCTGTGCCTGTTTTGAGAATTCAAAAGTTCACAAATTAGAATTTTAAAATCAGATTTTAATACTTTTTTTTCACACAGCATAAGTAAAAACAGTTTTTTCTTGTAATCCAGTTTTCTAATAGATATTTGCTACTAAAATTTCCTTACTGTTTGATCTACTATTTTATCATAACTTCTGATGAAAATGCAATGTGTCTGTCATCAGCTTGTGAATTGGCTATCTTAAATGTAGTCCAGAATTACTAAATTTTAGTTTATACATATAATTAATGTCTGATACACAGTTTCAGGAAGTGGTTGGAAACTGATATATCATAGTATTAGGATGATCAACAAAAATGTGACTATGCCATTAAATTCCATATACATTATACTGGGTGTTCAGGTTTAAAAGTATTCAAAAGTAAATACTTATCAGAGAACCACATACAAGTCATAAATTTCTTTTGCAAAAAAACAAAAGCAACTACTAAAGTTCTTTGTGTGTACCATTTAGTGGTTCTGCATACGTTCACATGGAAATGGATCTTGTCAATTTCCAAGTATTTAGTAGTATTTGTGGTGTTATCAAGTCAAATGCAGAGATATACTGTTTCAAATCATCCGCTCTGCAAGCTTTTTACTGGCATGCAGTCATTTTAATGATTGCATAAAAGTCCAGGTTCCGAAGCATACAAGTCCAACTACTGTATATTTGGAGGGAGTCGTGTTTGCCTGTTGGTAAGATCTTTGCTTCAAGACTAGAGGATTCCAGATTTAGATTCCACTAAAGATCTGCCATGTGTGTGGGCCTCGTGCAAATTGAATCGGACATTAAGGGTCAAATGTGCTGTCACATAGAAGTTTGGTGACTGGTGTCATCCTCGTCATCTGACCACGGTTCAAAATTATGAGGATTGTCCCAAAATAGCCCTTATGCTGCTTTAAAATGGAATGTTAAAATATAATTTACAAACTATCTCTGGATGATCTGGGAGGCCAAGTTGTGGCATTCTTATATCGGGTTGCTACTGCTGTAAAAAGTGGCTCAAAATAAATGTAAAAAATGGATATGCAAACCTGGGTAGAAATATTAGGGATAGCTCCCTAAATCCAGGCTGCTGCACTTTCATTACCAATCATGGATGGTTCTCTCAATATAAAACATTACTTTTTTATAATTTTAGCCTCAGAACCCTGTGTACTTACTGCATTTTTTATTGCAATTCCCTCAGTTGCATGTATTGGATTCCCCCTTAGATTGTTTTGTAATTTTGGGGTGATAGATTTGTTATTATTATATGTGTCAAAACACTTTTTTTGTAGTTTGTGATTAATTTTGTGAGTTTTTTTTTTCTGAATAGATATTTGTTATCCTTCCTTCACTTTGGAATGTATACTTTCACTGAGAACAGTAATAATCATAAGCACTTCTCCTACTTGTAAGTGATTGAACTGTTTTGTAAATATTATCATTGTTAACCAATGTACATTAGGTTCTGTGGTAAACTCAGTTATTTCTCTAATACTTCCAGCAACAGCCACGATAATAGATGATTGTCTCAAAATATTTAAAATTGTGATTAATGTTTTTAAATTGTATATAGTGCAGCCTTTTTTTACTATGTGCAATCATTCTCAAAGGTATATAGCTTAATAAATCTCTAGAATCAATTATAATACATAGTCTTAGAACTATAATAATTGTAACTTGATTATTCAAGTATATAGTTCTGCTCCAGTAATTTAAGTTCTGAAAAAATTAAATAGCTTTATAAGCTTAATAGTGGACTTAATGTTAACTACGCATAAGATCATTTGTGTGGTTTTATTAGCTTTACACATGTTCAGTTCTCATTTTGATAAATCACAGTCTAGATTGGCTTTATATGTGGAACAGTATTTTCCAAGTTGGAAAAAATTATATTCTTGCCTACTATCAAATATTTTGTGCGATTTTTATATTCAGAGCTTTACTTGTTGAAATCTGCATCTTGAAAACTTGAGATTGATGCTTGCCTCATGTGTATGTTTGTAGGAAAGTTTTTAATATGCATGTTTGTTCTTTTCAAAATGATATTAAACTAAATTTATTATCGAATTTGGAAGTACTAAAATGTGTTGTTTTATCTGTTTATCATTTAAATTTTAGAAGTATTTATTAAGAAGTTTCTTCGTTTTTACTGGCATAGTATATGAAATTTAAAGGTTTTCAGATTGCTAATTTGTCATGTTGCTTTCATTCATAGTTTATTGCAAAATTGTTGCAATTGAACCGAGTCTTTTTGTCTCTATAGTTTTTTAATTTTGGTGTACAATATTTGCTTTGTTAAATTATTATAATGGTCACAGTGATGTTAAAAATTTTGTTTTGGCTTGTGTGCTGATATTTATTAATTACAATATATACAACATGAATTTATTTTATCAAAATCCTTAGTCAAACCATTTTGTATTATAATTTTACAAGATTTTCCTGCAATTTAAATTGTAATGATATCTTATTCCATGGATAAACTAGGACTTTTTAAATTGCAGAAATTGAAACTTTGATAGCATATGCTTCTGTCAGATTCTTTAATAAAAGTAAAGGATAAAAAAAATTCAATAAAAGCATCTAATTTCAAAATTTTATTAAATTTTCTTACTGTAATTGTATTAATTCCTTTTCATTAGTTATACTTTGTTTTTTTTTTATTACATTTATATACTTGTATATATTCTTGGGATTACAAAACTTCTTGAAGAAAGAATGCATATAAGATTTTGACTTGAAAAGAGGTCTCAAATAGAAAGTCTTTTAAGACTAAACTAGATAATATTTGAAAAACGGCCCGTTATCTTTAACTGTCTGATGCACTAGTTGGAAATACAATAAAAATCCTGGAAAATTTTCTGTTAAAAAAGACGAATTTAAAAAATCTTGAATAAGAAAAAATTGAAGAAATTTAGATGTTGCTTTTTAATTGGAATTGTGATGAAATAAAAATATATTTATATTTATTCACTGAAATGAGCACGATTAATGAACATTGTTAAAACTATGCAATTAGAAACTCTTATTTTGAATCTGCAGCTGTTTTCTTTTTATAGCTATCAATGTATTAAGAATGATCCATGTAATAAAGTTTGAGTATTTTGTTCTCTCTATGAATAAACATTCAAATGTTGTATTTTTAATGTATACAGTTAATTGAGAGTGCCAATTTTTTTAACTGCAGTTTTTACCTTTGAATATTATTGAACCATGTTATGATTCCACTCTAAAATGTAAGTTTCATTTCTGTACTTTCATGCTTCAAACTTGTTTAACTATGCAAATACACCTTAATCATTTCACATGTGTATGAATACCAACTGCTCTCTGTGGTTATCTTTCATGTGAATGAACATTCAGAAATTGCTGTAAGTACACTTTTTGGAAAATATGAAATAAAATTGCGATTAAAAATGTGCTTTTGATCAAATAATGCTTTGTTTGCTAAGTATTCTTTGACAAATTGCAGTGGAACTTGGCTAATTCGAATCTGATGAGGCCACAATAAAAATTCGAAACAAGAAAAATTACATCCACAAATGAGTACAGAAAGAGCAGGTGACAGTTTTTTAAATAAATGACAGTCGGTATTTAATTTAATGTTTGCAATTTTAATAAATAATACATAATTGATAAGTAAACAGCAAGTAATTTAATAAAGTGATAATAAGTATAATTTTTTAATAACTTCAATACACAAGTAAATATTTTTAATAAACAATATTCTGTATTTTGAACTTAAAACTTCAAAATAAACAGTATAATACACATCTTACACAGTTTTGTGAAGAAATTTGTAATTGCTTTTTTTTTTTAGTTGAATACAATAAACAAAAGTAAAGTCCTAAATTGAATGAAGGACCTTAAGAAATTATTGACTGAAGATGCGAGGTATAGACATATTTAGCTAGCAAAAACAATTCAGAAATTAAACCTTTTTTCCTTAGTTTCGACTTCGAATTTATCAAAGTAATTTAAATTATAGACAATATTTTAATATTATGTGAATAAGAAATTCAAGGGAGAGACCAGAGAAAAATTCGAATTAAAACATTTAAATCATTCCAAGTTCCACTGTATATTAAATAATGCATTCAAAAATAATGTAATGTTTGCTATATAGGTCAAAACTTGGCATGTACTTTCAATGGTACAAATTTAAATTTGGAGGGTTAACCTATGAGATAAAAAAAAGTGTGATTGGTTATTGATGGGGAGGTATAAACTTGGTTGGCCTGAACAAAAGAAGGACCTTGGAACAAGTTTTGTACAACAAAATAATTTATTGCTTCTTGCTATTTATTGCATCGCACAACTTGGTACAGTAAGGACTACACACACAACCGAGAGAAAAAAATTTAATATTATGCTCGGTATTAGGATATATTCCCTGCCATTCCTTAAATTTTCACTTTCTCAAATTTTCCTTCCGTTCTTTATACAGTTGATAGTTTCAATTATCTGCCAATAAAACTGAGTAACATTAAGCGTCATTGGCAAATTTTTTTCAATCCGTGACGATTGGATGATGTACTACTAGGCAAATATTAGAATTTTGCAGTTTTTCTGTGTTGAATAAATTTCCATTTAAATTTGGAGAAGTCTCTTTAAATTTAGAAAAATGCATCTGCAAATTTTTGCGGATAGAATCGTGAAACTTAGTTTATACATGGGTAAGTGCAAAAGGAACATTGTTTTCTTTGCCACTTTTACTCTATAGGAAACCTATAAATATTTAACTTTTTATTAACAACCCCCAAAGAAGCCAAAGTGTTTTCATACAAATTCCAACCTTTGATGCAACTTTTTAATT
>BGPR01002501.1:17107-42489 GCA_013235015.1 Araneus ventricosus | reverse complement strand
TTACTTTTCTAACACAATTCAAGTATTCTGTATGTTCTGCTTTTATTTGGTGGAAAACTCTGCATTTTATAAGCAAAAAACATGGGGAATTTGGAGTTTTTTAAGAACGCCTTTATATCTTTCAGAATATATTTGCTATTTTTATGAAAATACATGTGCGCAATGTGCATATAAAGCAAAATCATTGATAAAATTTGTAACTCTTTATCAGCTTTCTGTGGAATGGGGTGAGCTCAGATTTTTTCTCCTTCATCAATTTCTGGTCCGTCCCCTAATTGCCCACTGAATCTTTACTGTAAAATGTGAGTTAGAGTCTATTCTCCACATGATCGTAGTTCAAGGGCTGTTGGTCTAGCCTTTCCAGAGAAATTCTAAAAAATGTGAAAATCCGAAAGTGTCCGGATACTTTTGATCATATAATGTATGTTTAGGTTCAAATATGTAAATAAATGTTTGTTCCACTTTTTGGGAACACCCTGTATATATATATAATACAGGGTGGTCACAAATTATTTGACCCACTTCAAAAATTAATAAGAATAACCCCTATAATGTAGCAACTTCAGTTTACTTATTATTATTTTTTTAATGAGAGAATTGTTTATACTGTTTTATTTTTTCAGTTAGGTAACATGCCTTTGTGGCGCTCTAAATCTGCTGCAATGGGAGATTCCCAACACTAGTGCCAAAATGGCTACCGTGCAGCAGGTGGCACGGCTCTCGTTCAATGAAGTCGATCAATTTTAACAGTTCAAAGACGTTTTCGCTTAGAGTATCGAAATTGTAGGTCTCCAAGTAAGAACTCTATTAAGTGTCGATATGAGCAATTACGGACTGTGAAAGTCTCCCTCACTCGTTCAACAATTTTGTCTGAGACAGATGGTCGTCCAGCACCTTTCCTATGATGCACATTTCCTGCTCCCTTAAATCGCTTGATGGAGCTCTTACTTGGAGACCGACAATTTCGATACTCTAAGCGAAAACGTCTTTGAATTGTTACAATTGATTTGCTCCTGTGGAACCAGAGACATGTCTTCTGCTGCACGGTAGCCATTTTGACACTTGTGTTTGGAATCTCCCGCTGCAGCAGGTTTTGAGCGCCATGTCGGCGCTTTACCTGTCTGAAAAACTGCTTAAACTACTCTCTCATAAAAAAGGGGGGTTAAAGGGTTTTTTTTTTTAATTTTTGAAATGGGCGCAATAATTTACGACCACCCTGTATAATGCAACAAGGTAATGATGAGAGAAAAAAATTTTAAGTAATGAAGACATGCTTAAAGATAATCAAGAAAAATAATAATAATCAAAACAATAAAAATATTGCAAAACTCCCTTAATTACTAATACTATTGTCAGACAGAAATATATCTCACCTTATAGAATACAAAACAACAACAAAAAAAAAACCCCATCAAAACAGTATATTACTAAAACTGCACCAACTAATAAAATTGGAAAAGCTGATCCAAGTAACTGGAAATCCTGCAGTTTTAATATCCTGTTGGACTGAGAACCAAATGGCCATTAAAACTGTAGTGTCAAACTCGGGTCAATCATATAATACATATCCATTTAAAAATAATATCGTTAAAGTAATAAATAATCTTATTTATATATTTAAAATAATTGGTAAAACCAGAGGGTCAATATTTCGGCCCAAACCATTGGACCGATTTCGATAATTTTTGTTTCATATGAAAGCTTATTATCTCTGGATATGCCATAAATGGTCGCCTGCCCCCAATCACCTTCCATTTTCGAGAGAAATCGAAAAAAATCTTCTCCATTGTACATTCTCCATGGGGAAAAACCTTCAGACAGTCTCCCAGACAAAACTACTGGGCCGATTTCGACAATTTTTTATTTCATATGAAAGCTTATGACCACTAGATATGTCATAAATGGTCGCCTGCCACCCATCGCCCTCCATTTTCGAGATATATCGCAAAATGAAACTTTGGCAGAGTCCCTCAGCCTCTACAACCGCCAATTAGCCAATTTATTTCGCCAAGTTGCAATATCACAGCCACTGGCCGTTAATATCACGGGCGAATGGCTGGTCGTCGAAGGCGGCTAGTTTTAATAACTATTTAGCAAAAATTTATAACTTTTATTTTGCGAAATGTGCTTTTAATGATCATCACATTTTTTTTTTATTATTATTATTAAATACTAGCCACCTTTGGTAACCAATTTGCTCGTTCGATATATTAAATGTGTTTCATATCCATTAACTCTATCTTGTCTTGTGTTAGCCTTTCGTTAATACTTTACATCGTGATTAAAATTACTAGAATTATTAATCATGTTAATAAATACAAGTTTTAAGGAAAATAAGATTATTTTTAAAATAATTACAGCTTAATTAAACTATTATCAAGACTTCTGTTGCACTTAAATCTTTAAAATAACTGTTTTTAAATAACTTTAAATAATCAAATTTTGTAAATAATTTTCGTTTTTTTTTTACTTTCAGTGGTATTAAATAATAAGAAAGGAGATTCTGAACTTTTCAACAGAATTTCCAGAAAAATGCTTTGAAAACAATTAGAAGATGTAACAAATTATTCCCTATCAAAAAAATAAAATGTCCTTAAAACATTTTTATTCTATGCGAGTTGCATGGAAGTATTTTTAAACGAAATTTAAAGCATATAAAATAAAAATTCCAACCCAGTTCTCATATTTCATACAATTCCCCGATCAGCTTTTAGTTATCTTTCTTCCCAATAAACAGAAATAATAATTAAATTATCATAAAAAAATTATCTGTAAATTATAATAAAATCAAAAAGTTAAAAAATACTTAAAATTGCTTTATGCCAACCTTCCGAATTCATTAAACTGATAGACAGGAGTTTGCTAAATATTAATTAAAGATATATTACAGATTATAATAAAAGATATGAAACTGGGTAACCCCAATTATTTTTACATAACGCATATACACTATATGCCCAAAAGTATCCGGACACTTGAAGATTTTTACATTTTTTAGAATTTCTCCGGAATGGTTTAACTGATTGCCTTTAAACTTCAGACATGTAAAGAATAGACAATATCTCACATTTTACATTGAATACTTGGTCCTGAGGGCAATTAGGGGACCGTCTACAAACTGATGAAGACAAAAAAGTTTTTGGCACACCGCGTTTCATAGAATACCGATAACAAGATGAAACTTTCAGAAATGGTAATGTATAATGTACATAATATTTACAGGAATTTTCATAAACACAGCATAAATATTTGGGAAGATATAAAGGTTTTCTTAAAAACTCAAATTTTCCCACCTGTTTTTTGCTTATAACATGCAGAGTTTTCTGTCATATTATACGAAACTTACAGAAAAGATGACAATATGTTAGAGAAGCATTTTGTAAGAATTTGGAAAAGAATGTTTGAATATTGAAGGAATTATGAGTAGTTTTAGTAAATAATGTTTTACTTCGCATGCGTGAAACATAGGGTAATTTTTCTTTCACAACTTTAAAGCCAGATATACAGGTCAACTTATATAACAAAATTCAGTTCAATATCATTAGTATTCAGAAAGATATGATAGTATTCAGAGAAGCTAAAAGATGAGGCGTTGTACACAAATTGATATTTTTTAAACTTATATCTTTGAATAGTTATTTTGAATTGTATAGTGTTTAGAATTTGCTGAATACCCATGAAGACTTATCGATTATGTGCATGACTTAAATTCCAGCTAATTAGGCACTATAAATAACAAAAATTTTATTACTTTAATTATATTATTTACATAATTATTAGCAAGTTACATATTACAATTATTTTGGGGCCAAACGATATTTTTAAATATATTTCTTTTATAGCGAAACGATTTTTTATCTAATTAATTTCTTTTTTTAAATATTTTAATAATTCTACATATATATTTTTTTTATTCGTTACGAATATTAGATGTGTTCATGGGTATTCAGCAAATTCTAACCACTATACAATTCAATATAATTATTTAAAGATATATGTTTAAAAAATATCATTTGTGTACAACCCCTCATCTTTTAGCTTCTCTTCGACAGGAGCTAAAATTCTGCTCGTTGTAATGTCGATATCTTTCTGAATACTAACGATATTGAACTGAATATTTTTATATAAGTTGCCCTATATATCTGGCTTTAAAGATGTGAAAGAAAAATTACACTATGCTTCACGCATGTGCAGTAAAACATTATTTACTAAAACTACTCATAATCCCTTTAATATTCAAACATTCTTTTCCAAATTTTTACAAAATGCTTCTCTAACATATTGTTATCTTTTCTACAAGTTTCGTATAATATAATAGAAAACTCTGCATGTTATAAGCAAAAAAGAGGTGGGAAAATTTGAGATCTTTTAAGAAAACCTTTATATCTTTCCAAATATTTGTGCTGTGTTTACGAAAATTCCTGTAAATATTATGTACATTATACATTACCATTTCTGAAAGTTTCATCTTGTTATCGGTATTCTGTGAAACGCGGTGTGCCAAAAACGTTTTTGTCTTCATCAGTTTGTAGACTGTCCCCTAATTGCCCTCAGGACCGAATCTTCAACGTAAAATGTGAGTTATTGTCTATTCTTTACATGGCCGAAGTTTAAAAGCAGTCAGTTAAACTATTCTGGAGAAATTCTAAAAAATGTGAAAATCTGCAAGTGTCCGGATACTTTTGGGCATATAGTGTAAGAAATCAGCGAATTGCAAAAAAAAGTATGTACTTTTTAGTGAATCAGCAAATGATTTCATGCTACCTTTTTATTTTTTACAAAGGAGCTGATTTATATGAGCAATAGACTAAAGGTAGTGCTAAAATAGACTAAAGGTAAAGGCTTTATCAAATTTTCTTTAGATTTGCAAAAACCTGTTCTTTTAATTTATGATGGGCACGGAAGTTACATGACTTATGGAACAGTAAAAAAGGCCATGCGTTAATTGCACTATAATTTTTGTATAATTGCACTCTAAAAGATTTGACATGAGCTGTACTTACAACTCTATAACCACCTGTTTCATCTATACATAAAATGGCAATATAGAATTCAAGAGAAAAAAAAAACAAGTTCAAAAGCAATAATGAAGGTTCGACTGAAGAAATTAGTAATAAAACAACTACAAAAAGAAAGAGATGCAAGAAAAGAGTTAAAAACATGCAAATAAAAACTTAGTAAAAAGCAGAAAATGTCTTATTCAGTCAAGTGAATTCACGATAGCAGATAATCAATTATCACAGTATTTCTGTGAGATCTTGGCAAATTATGGTGGGGGGAGCTTATTGGACAGGTTTCTGATAAAATATGAGATTTTCTGTCAATAAAATATCTAAAACTTCAGTCTAGAATCATAACATTGTTGGAACTGAAGAATCAGACATCCTTAAAATTCTTGATACGCCAACTTTTAATCATAGGTTATTAAAAATGTATAATTTGATCAAATAAGCTGATTTTCTTATAAAGTTGAAACTATATTGAGTTTTGTTAAATATTTAAAATAAAACTTTGCTTACTTATATTACGTTTTTATGCTTATTTCTAATTATGACCACTTTACCCCACCCCATGGGGTAAAGTGGTCATAAAAACATGACAAATATAAGTTGTCATAAAATTGTTAAAATCAATTATTTTTCCCCAAAAATTTAATGCAATGTATTCTTTAACAATGTAATGTAAAATAACAGCCAAAAAATATTAAGTATTTTAACAAATTCTTATATTTATAATCCACCTAAGTTAAAAAAAATGTGGATTTTATGACCACTTTACCCCACCTGACCCTATTTCTGTTATTTTTTTGAAAAAGCTGAAATGTCTCTCTTCCCCATAATTGGTAATTGAAATTATCAGAGTAATTACTGAACTATAATTAAAAGTAACATTAAAATATAAAAACAATTATAAAGAAAAACACTACAATTAAGATACACTTGTTTTCAACAATAATTTTCTATGTTATCAAAATAATACATTCTCCTTCCCATTATATTGCAACATATACAAATAAAGCAAACAAAATATCAAAATGTATCTGAGCGTAATAATGTAGAGTATGTAAGATATGTAGTTAAGTGTATTAAATGTTATATAAGATGTACCCCATCGGGGGGTCACCGTGAGTTCACGGATGAGAAGCTGCCGTATAAGTAAGCAGGTTCTGGGCTCTCGGGGCCCGGTTAATCGGGGGGTTGTTGCATGAGCCGCTCGTAATGGGGGCTATTGTGCAGGAACCATGGTGCCCGACTTTTTGTCGCGGCGGCTGGTCACTCAACGTAGAAAAGCGGATGCTTAGGCAGGCGGGGTGATGCTTCTTGTGATATAAGATGTACAAATCTTCAATGTCGTATCACGCAATCAGATATGTGCATAGTATAAATTCACTGGATAGAACTCGTTACACTGCAAATTATTCTTTCCAATGCTTTAAAAGCTAATTCGGAATACTCCTTTTTAAACGCTTCCCATGTTTAACAAATGAAAAGTTTCAAATTCCTTGATATAAAATCGAGCACTGCTTTGAGGATGCCTTCTTCATGGAGCAGAATACAATAAACGCTGGCTCTGGAAATGTTTGATTTCAAGATGGCTTTTTCAAACATTGCTTTTTGAGTTGCAACAACTCGTATCGATCAGCTGCTTGAAGCAGATTTGCAGCATCTATACAGTGAAGATCTGGCACCTTGTTCGAGTGTATGTACGACAGTAAACGACGCAAGGTATCCGCATCCATGTCAGGGATATTGACGCACGTTCCCATCCTTCCATCACGTCTTCTGTGAACATGGCGCTAAACACCGCGGATCGACAACCTAGTACCACTTCGTGAACAGGAAATGATTCAGAACTAGTCTGAAGAGAACGACGTCAGTTAGGATTTTGCCTTCATAAAACCCAATGAGTCTCTGTGAAAGGACATGTTTCTACAAGATATTACCACTTGTCTTCTACGAGCTCATTCCTCTCATGAGTTGTAGTCCCTTGCACTACAGAAGGGATCTCAGCACTTTTCGATTTCACTCCAGATAGGACACGTATACAGATTTCGAATTCACATCTCCAGGATAACACATCGTTAGGTAACAAAGTAGCTTTTTCGAACGACAACTTTTGCTTTTCAAAAAATCCATTTGACGTCCAGATATTTTCGTGGGATAGAAACATACCTACGGATTTCCTCAGAATGGGCAACTCTTCCTTCAGCATCCAACAAGGATAATTTATCTGTCATTCCGTTAAGTCTCATCACATCTTCATTATGAATTTCGATACCTACATACGAGTTAAGTGGCGTAGAGAGGGTAAGTGGCGCCCGGGGCATAATATAACGTTTTTTGCCCCTTGTCGTCTTAAATGGCTCTAAATGTAAATGGTTCACAGGACATGATCTTTTTGCTGCTTCCTCTCATTGATCTGATTTTACCACACTCTCTTATAGTGATGGCCGAGAGTGGCCGTGTAAAGCATATTACGCCTCGGGCGCCACGTACCGTCTCTACGCCTTGGTCACTGCTTGCCCACCGTCGCTTCGCCACTGTGCGAATTGACTCTTAGACAGACAATAAGATTCAGTTGCGGAGCGCCTTCTAAGGTTGATGTCAGCAGCCACGTCCTTTTTTTCCCTATCTGAATACAGCTGAATTTCTTATCGTCCAGACGAAGCAACGCCGATCCATTCCCAAGTGAGTGCGAGCGAAGCATACATCGGATTTCGGTTCCATTCCACCACATCCGACACCGAACTGTCAGGATATCTCTCGGTAGGAACTCTGCTCTTCTTGGAGAGAAAACCGCATCGGTTTCTGCAAATTCTAGGTCAGTAAGTGCTTGTTTTTAGCAAGAGTTATCGAATCTGTTGTCTTTTTTAATGGTAATCCATCGGCCCTGAGGAATGCAAACTCGAAGACTATTTCGATTCTTTCCGGACCACCGTCATTTTCTCTCCACAGGCGCATGCTGATATGTGAGCCTTCAGAAGTTCTGAATATTTCTAAATACCATTCAGTCTTCTCCATGGATTCCACAATGAATACAGGACTTGACACAAATTGGGTGAAGCTAAAAAAAAAAGAGCCGTTTTCTATCGCCCAGATGTACGTGAAATGAGTTCTTTTCTCGTCACTTTTATCCGCTACATCAGCCATGGCTGTCTTTTATAATTCTATATGCAGTTTCTTGATCTACAAAATTCACATTGAAACTATAAGAGAAAGATCACTAGTTGATCTGTCGCACGTCCCTCCCTTTTCTTTCGCGATCAAGTTTCGATTGAAACAGCGGTTTTTAAGGCGTTTTTTCTTTTGTTTTTAGTCTGATAAACAATGTCTGGCTTGTCAGACGAGAGGGAATAAACGAGAAAGTACGAACTTGATCATCTATTCAGGTAACTAAAAAGTCTTTCAAAGTCATAATAGAAACATTTACCGCTGTGTACACTGTTTTGCTGTAAAGAGAAGAAAATGTTTTGCAATTTTTTTTTTCGCCTTTTCTTTCGTTTATTAAAGAAGTTTAGAGTTTCTTATATTCAATTCTAGCCGTCTTTCACGACCAGTCTGTTCGCCGGGAATACTGATTGCATTTAATTTTAGTTGCAAATAATCATGGTAACTCTCGACATATTATTCTTTAACTTAAACCGAATTAGAAATTTAAACAGCGTTATTCTAGTAGCTTATATCTATTTTGTTCATTGTGTACATGAACTTCCGTATTGCAGTCAAGTTACATAATGTCAGAGTTGCATGGAAAACATAATCGTTCGCGTCATCTAACTGCCTGTTGTCTTACGCTGTTCTGTAACTTCAGTTTCTTATTTCTCATGCAAAATGCTCTGCTGATTCCAAAATTAAACCGAAGTGACATAATTTGTGAGTATTATATTGGCATATCGGCCAACCCTCTCCGACAGCATTGTCACCTCGATTATTGAACATTATTTCATGCAATTCTTGGCTTTGAGGATCAATGGCGGATTAATCCCTCTAGGGGCCCGCAGGCAATTGTAGTCCCGCCCCTCCCCGAGCTCTACAACCAGATATGTTTAATCTGATTATTGGTATGAGATATTGATTTTACTTTAATCTCTGTATAAGTAGTTAGTTGTAAGTAGCAAATTTTGACAAACTGAAATGACATCATGCAAAAGTAATTTTATACAAAAGGCATCATTTCTTAACACAATCTAAATACTATTTAAATATAGGATCTAGCATTTTTTTTAATTATAAAGCCTTTTTTTATATTATAAAATAACATAATATAAAAGTTGCAAATTAATTAGGAATGTTGTTAGAATAATGTTCCAAAATTTAATCGGTACTTCATTTTAATTTGTAGTGCATGACCTTTGTAAGTTAAATAAATGCACAAAATTATAAGGTGTGCCCAAATGAAAAGGAAACTACAGTTATATGTAAAGAAATTTTAATAACAATATTCTAATTATAGTTCATGTGGAACAGTACAACTGTAAATAAACGCCACTGACATTGATCCCAGCGCGTAGGAAGGGTGTGGATGGCTTCAGTGTAGAAACTGCTGGGTTAAGCAAACACCCATTCTCGCCGTCTTCTGATTCTCTGACATATGCTTGGGCACCCACTGTGCACAAACTTTGCCATAACCAAGCTTTTTGTGTATCATGTTATGCACAGTTCCTTTGCTTATCGACAGTTCAAAAGTAATTTTACGTGTGGTGATCCGACGATTCTGCCTTATGAGCTCATCCACAGCCGAAATCGTGGCACTGTTGGTCACAGCGAGCGCCTACCCAGGGCGTGGCAAGTCCTTGACGTCTAAGCGTCCCACCTCATAACGCTAACACCACCGGATTATGGTGCACCGTGCGAGACACTGCTCTCTGTACCAAAGCCGTAGCCAGGATTTTTTTTTCGGGGGGGTTTAGGTTTGCCAGGTGACCCACTATAACCAGCATTATGATAATAAAGAAGTAAAACTAATTAAATTAAAAAATCATTGTAACTACCAAATTCACAATAATTGAAAAGGTTTACTCTTTTATTAATTTAATAATATTACAAATTTGTAAAACAAAGATGATATATGATTAATTTTTAAAAAGCAGTTTTTTAATTAAATAACATCGCTACATCACAAAATTTTATTTTTGGGTATCTCAAACAATTATTCAGAATGATGTTTTACCGCATACTTTCCTTGCTCTTTGAAATCACACTTTTAAATTGTGAAACATAAAATATTTATTTATTTAAACATCGCTACATATTTGTAACAGGATCAATATATAAAATAAGATTGGAGAAATAAAGTTTAATGCAATCAAAGATTCCCAAAGCGATGTTTGAAATCTAAAACACACGTAATAAAGGAAAATAATAATGTACATTACACTGTCATATTTGTTGCCCTTCCCAAAATATAAAAACAATAACCACGAAACAATAGATTTGGATTCCAAATGGAAAATGTTTTAAATATTCAGACAATGGTTTCTTTTTGAAAAATTTTAGAAAAAAATGACAAAAAGAAAGGAACTCTGATTATAACATTAATCTAAAGAATTAGTTTTAATAAATTATAAGATGTAATGTACAATTTTAATTTTTTTAACAAAATCATGAGAAATAGTTAATTTTATCTTAAAATCGCATTCTCTATATCTTAAAATAATTGGTTTTATACCACTTACTCAGTTAAATTACAAATTCCAAGCGTCTTATTTTTTCAGCAGCAAATCGATTTATAACTTTTTTGGTAATGATGAGAACATCTCTGTGAATGCTCATTAATGCCAAACCTGTAAGTCTTTCTTCTCCTGTTGAATTCCTCAAATATGTCTTCAAGCGCCTCAAAGAAGAGAATGTCCTCTCAGGTGTACAAGTTGTAACTGGAAGAGTTGCTAATATTTTTAACAGAACATGCACATTTGGGTAAGAGCTCTGTCTACAAAATGTTAAAGCCTCCAATGCAGAACTAGGCCCTTCCTTATATTGCCATTTATTTATCCAGAGATTTAATTCCGATGATAGCGTTGTTAAATCTAAGAAATGAGCATACACTTTAAAATCATCTTCCCCAAAATCTGAAGACGCGCATATACTCGGTATCAATTTATGAAGAGCAGACACCGTTGATTTATGATCGTTGAAACGCAATTCCATCTGGCTTAAAAAATCATCTAAAAAGGGCACTGCAATGGATATTCTAAAGTACTCTTCGAGATCACTAGAACTGCAATTAATTCGGTGTTTTTGTCGTAATGCAACTCTAGGCATTTTGATGGACTCGCTAATCAAATTTAAAAGTGAGTTGGCTTTTATGAAAATGTTTCCAAATTCAGAGTCCACTTCTTTTCGAAACACTTTAATTGTTTTCACTATGTTATCAACCAGATCCAGTGCGTCACTTAGATCACAATTGGGATCCGATCCTGTAGATTTTTGTGCAAAGTTAATGTATATGTAAAAAGATGTGATACTGTCACTAAACTAATAATAAAAGAGCTTCCAGTCGTTGATTTAGATAGCTGTGAAGCTGTAGAAGACACATTAGAATCTGAATCAAGTTCTAATTCCTCAAGGGTTTCAAAGATGGCAATGTAACTTTCTGCAAATCTAATGAGGGCTTCATGATTTTCTAACCATCTTCTTTCGCACATGTGTTTTAAATTATTCCTTTAACCTTGGGTAAGTGTTCTTTTACTTTTCCCCTGAAAATGTCCATTCGTTTTGCAGATTTTTTTAAGGAACTTTATTACTGACTTCACAGCCCCTAAACAATTTCTGATGGCTGGGACATTTGAAGCATGCATCAGAGCTAAATTGAAGGAATGCGAGCGTTGCAGGATTTGTTTCCTTAATCACAGCTTGCAGTCCATTAAAACAGCTACTCATTAAACTTGCCCCATCATATCCTTGACCACATAAATTAGAGTAGTTCACACCTAACGAAGTGAGAGCATTTAAAATATGACTTCCAAGGTTTCTTCCAGTTGCAGTTTTGATGGAAAAAATAAATACTAAAAAATCTTCTCGTAAACTGAAAGACCTATCGCCTTGCTTCACATATCTGACACACAACGAAACTTGCTCGGTGACAGGTATATCTGTTGTACTGTCAACTAAAACTGCAAAACATTTGGCATCATTTATTTTTTAACAAGATCCTCCTGAATGATGTTACCGCAAATTTTGATGGTTGTTTTGAATTTCAGGGATGAAATATTTCTCATTCAACGGTGTGTTTTCAACGTGTTCCTTCAAGTTCGTATCCCCGCAATATATACGCATTTTAAGAAGAGCTCTAAAATTTCCGTCATTAACAACAGGCTCGAGTCCTCCATTTTGCAGGTCACCGAAATCCGAAGATCCCCTCACAGGCAATTCTTGCCGGCCACAAAAAATAATAGTATCAATAATTAACTCCAGTTTTTTTTCTGTTTCTCTCAATTTGCTGTGCTCAAACTGAATCCAACTGTAAAGCTATATTTGAGCATTTTGATAATGATGTGAAAAAATTATCTGCATACAACTGGTTAGAGAGATGATAATGACATTTTGAGTGATTTATAAAAGTATCTATGGCACTTATCCACCTATTGAAAGGCTTTCTCGCCAAATTTTTTAATTTTTGGTGATTTCCTTTACCACCAGTTTCCTGATGAAAAATGACGCAGTATTTGCAAAGGGCACCTTGATCTTCGATCAAAGTGTAAGCCAACCATGCAAACCTTTTTAACCATTGGTTTTGAAACTTTAATTTCCTTTCTCCTAAAACTGGAAACAAAAAATTTTCATCCGGTTTCCAAGGCTCAGCTAACATTTTTTTTTTTTTTTTCAATTCTTGATCCGTAATCTTTTTGTTTAAATATAGTCCCAAATCAAAAAAATTACAATTCACCGACATTTCTGCAATACTTTTAGTAACATCATGCGTTTTAGTTGATAATTTTGCTGGTTTCTCAGCTACAATGGATGTTTGGAATTCAACAACACAGGTTTTCGGCGTTTTAAAATACTTAAATAAATCCGGGTTGTTACTCTTGCGCTACGACATTTCGAATTTTACTGCTGAACTAATATGCGTATGCTAGACTATACAACTACTTTACTCACTAAGGGACATTCCCCTCTCTGCCTGCGGGGGTCACGGATTAGGAAAGCTGACACGCTCTCAACCTCCTTCCCCTTTCGTTATCACAATAGCCTAGCTGGAATTGTATTCATCAATAGAAAATGTAAAATATTTGCAAGCTCACTCCTTTCGTGGGTATTCTTTGGTGACACCTGCTGTGAGCAGATGTCAAGTTTTCCAACGATTTCGGCTTGTTTCCTGCAAACAGGGGTGGCGCCATGCCCCCTCCCGTCGACGATGCTGTGTCCCCTCGTCGGGCAAACTCTAGCGCCATTCCTGCCTGCAATAACCATTTCTTCGAAATCCGAAGCTGGGGGAGAAAAGAAAAGGAAACTTCTTTCTCAAGTGTAATGCGTATGTGTGTTACCCCCATTTTTTCTTGCCTTAAGGAAGAAGTCACTTGTGAATTTAAATAGCTTTCGTTATTCAATGATCAGCAGTTTCGTAAAAAATAACAATAATTGAAAAAAATAAATATTCCTTGATTTTTAAACTTTTGTTTAGAATAAAAAGGAGGTGACGAAAATTTCGGGGGTGTTTGAACCCTCGAAACCCCCCCTGGCTACGGCCTTGCTCCATACACCTCTTTCATCTTGCGATAAATTTGTGACGCATGCTCCCCTTCTGCGCGAAGAAATTGGATAACTGCTCTTTGCGCTGATCTGGAGGAATCCATGATTGTAACGAACTGCGGAAAAAACTCTCCAGAAATGAGGATATTGATGCGAAGTCGTTAACTACGCAGGTACAACTGGGAATACCACCATGCCATCTATCGGCTAGCAATTAACTCACTGGATTTGATACAACGCCGATACAGCTAATGTCTCATTTTCACTTAGGGGTCTATTCTGGTACCCCCGGTTGGGCACACCTTATTACTTAAATTGATAAAAGAAAAATCTGAAACCTTCAGGGTCCCTAGACAGTTGCCTATTTAACAATCTGGCCCTGGTCATATCAGTCAGATATGTTGGCGCTGTTCTTTACTTAACAATCCTCGAAAAAAATCTCAGTCATGCTATTTATGAACATTCACTCTGGTTCATTGTTGTCAGTTATAGAGCACGTTATTCATGTAATAACTTCGCATTTTTCTATTTTTTAACAACGCTTCTTAAATTTTAATTCATAAAATCATTTCTACTTAAGCTCTAGTATACGAATAACTGTCACTGTAACTCGCCGAGGTCCGGTTTCAACCGCTCTAAAGCGTTCGAGAATTTTCCTGTGTCTCAACAGTATAAAAAGGCTCGACGCCAATCAACTTTCTTTTTTAACCATGTAACACACTTTCGAAGACGCGCTGCCTTTGAGCACACTTTTTTGAAGGCTTTGATCAAAATGAATTATCCTTCGAATATTTAAAATTATCTATACCTGGAAACCAACCTGCATTTTCGTCTTTATGTCGAATGAAAAGAAATCAAATTGACTAAGACCCGTTTATTTAGAATGATGTTTCATACATATAGGTACATGATGCTATTTATATACAAGAACGGTTGAAAATGGTGCGTCTCTCTCATTGGTGTCAATCGCAAGTTGCTTTTTTTAAAAAAAAATTGCGAGTTATGAAGAAAATTTAAGGTGAGGAGAAAAGAAATTTGACAGAAACTGGATTTCCCATTATTAAAATTTTGCTCTCTCTAATCACCTGAAAAAAACCACACTTTTATTTCTATTGTTTGTCCATATACTAAATTACTCGATGCTTTCTACGCTCTTTCGTGTGAACTGAGGAGAGTTGTAAATTATTCTCTATGGTCACTAATGACACAAGGTACAGACGTATTTAAAAAATGATTCAAAACTGAATACCATTTTTAATTCTGACATCGAATTAGCCAAAATATACTTGAATTATAGACATACGTTATCTTAATAGAAAACTCAAAGGACCAGAGAAAAAATTCGAACTACTGACGAGTTTGAGTTAAAAACGTTCCAATTAGCCAATGTAATCCTTTGAATTTCCAGGAATAGAAAAATACCAGGGTGATTTTTATAAGAATCTGAGGAAAATAGACAAGGGGTGGGGTGATGACATTTTTGTTTTCTGCTATTAGAAATATTCTTTCCAAGAACGGTAATCCCTCCCTTGCAACACTAGTTGCTGAAATATTCATACTGTGTAACCTTGTTTTGCTATTTATAGGGTGAACATTTTCGTTGTGTCCTGAACCTGTGCAGCCTGGTTATTTCTGTTATTTTCAGAATGAAGTTTAATTACTGAAATTCGTTCGGTTTTTCTTATTTTAATGGACCAAGCTTAATATACACAATTCAAAAAATTGTTATTTTCTGTAGGTAAAAAAAAAAAAAAAATTGACTTTTGTATATTGAAAATCACTTTTCATACATTAAAAAAAAAATTCTCTGGTGCTTTTTTTCAGTCGGCATGTTTCCTTTTTAAGATTACGAATTTTCATGTAATTGATTTCTATTTAATTGTTTGTTTTTAGCATCATTGTTTGCCGACAAATTGCATTGATTATGTATTCTGATATACGCCAATTCTAGAGAATTGGTAAGATATCTAAAACAGCAAAATGTGAATAGACGAGTAAAAAGACGATTTAGATGAATACGAATATTACGTTTACATGAAGCAGAATCTACAATTTCTCCCAGAAGCAAACATAGTTTTGCCCGATTTCGTTATATATATCAAGTTTTCCTTTCGATAAATAAATTATTTCATCTAAGTCGCAAGTAATAAAATGTCACGTTATTGACTGAAATTGTATTTTTTACAAAGGTCGTTAGCATGCAGAATAAGACATGAAGTTCGATTTCCCTTTCAAATTTTGCTGCCTGATGACCAAAATGCCAGCTCAGGGAAAAAAAAATCTAGGAAGTTTGTACCCTCCTTTGCGTCACACATATTCAGTAAGAGTGCGGACCAGACTTTTGCTTACGTACAGTGACATAGCTTCACTTTGCCACCTGGGGCGAACTTGCACCATGCCACCCTTCCTAAAAAAACCTGGGAAATAACATTTTATTAAAAACGTAATTCGTCACCCTAGATATCTGCAGATAGGTTGCGAAATTGCACGTCCATAACCAGTCTTTCACATATCGGCAATTTTCCGCCAAAAATACGATTTAATTACATTAGTTAATTTTTATGTACACAATGATTGAGCTAGTGCCGCTGCTCTTAGTTACAAAATTGTTTACCTGCATGTTTGATTTTGCCGCCCAGGGACGACCGTCCTCCATTAGTTACGCCACTACTTATGCAGTCAAAAATTTTAATTTAGTAGTGTTGAAAGCTTATGTCCAACTTCTGTCGGCTCCAAAATTACCCGTGGATGATTTTTGGTACATTTTTTTCTCCGAATTCATGTCTCAATGCATTTAAAGGTTTAAATACAAAATTCAGTCTCATACCATTCATTAATTTTTCCATCAAATGACTCCCAACAGCCGATTTTCCCATCAACTTTTACTGCGTGTGGATTGAAAACACATCTTGCCATACCTTATCCTATTGAAAAACTTGAAGGTGAACAGATACAATGTGTTTTCAAGTAGTATTTCATACGAAAATAAACCCTATATCAGATGGGCGAATTTTCCGTCAGAAAGCAGGAGTTTTTGCTGTCATAAACTGGTTTTTCACCGCTGGAATAAATGGAGATTGGTCAGTACTTTCAGTTTGACAATTCTCTGACAGAAAATGCGTTAGAATTGTATCATTCCCTCCTACAGGATTAAAGGAAGTTAAGTAGAACTTTTGCTAACGGGACCAGAATAAGAATAAAAAAATGGTTCTAAAAATGAGTACAGCAAAAGAAGACAATTTTTAAACAAAAAATGTCAGTAATGATTTTTTAAAATATTTAAGTTTTAATAATTCAATTAATAATTTCAATAAATAAGCAACTTTAACATTATGAATACAACAATTGTACATTAAAACTTAAAAATAAACATTAAATTCCCATCTAACGTGTTCCAAGTTTTGGAGGAAAAAAAAAAGCGAGAAATCTTATTATTTTGATCAGAGATTGGTGGACTCCTTATAATCCTGCATTTTCAGCAGGGCAAGCGAGAAAAGGAAAATAAGTAATTACATATCGATAGCAACGACATAAATAGACTGAATATTTATAATTGTCTGCATATTTTGAGGAATAATGATAGGTTTTATTAAAATGCATTATTCTCTTCAGAGAGCCTCCTCCAGTTATCCACTAACCATCTGGAGTACTGAGAGCCTAATGCGCATTGTATAAAAGTATATTCTTCAAGCGAATTTAATTACTCATGATTAGAGAGGACACAAAAGTTCCAGGCTAGTTAACAACTTTGATCCACTAGGAAGGTTTTTTTTGAAGTTTATGTTTTTAATTTTACTAGGGTTTGGTATTGTTTATGATATTATTCAGGTTTTAGAAGGTAGGGGCCATTTGGAAATTCAGGAACAATTATTCCTATAGTTCAGGGATGAGATTGGCAAAGACTGAAATCATAAGCAAGCAAAAAATTTGTACCATAATTTATACGTGAAAGATGTTTTAAGAAGTGAAACATCAGAATACGCAGCACGATGAAAATATTACACTATAATAATTATTTATAATTTAGTATGTATAAATAAGAAAAATATTAATTTATTATTAAATCATTCACATTAAAAGTTAACAAACAAGTTTAACACATCAGGGCCATCAGAAAAATAAAAAATTAGACATTAAAACATATTTATCACCTGTACAATCACTGAGATGCAACAATCACCCAACAGAAGTCTGAGAAGAATTATATTTAATAGCCTTTTGGTAAAAGCTCAAAAAATAAAGACAAATAATTTATTTTGCTTCATGCAATTCTGCAAAGTGTATTAGCTCTTTATAAATTATAATAACGTATCATATACTGAATACTGTTTTATTTCTTTTATTTTTATACATTTTTGAAAAAGTATTTTGCACCTTATAAAGCGAGAGGGGTCGAGAAATTGTAGTTACAATGACAGATTCATTTAGCATTGTTATTTGAAACATTTCCTTAATTGTTAAAGAAGTGGTTTTCTTTTTTTGTGTGTGTGGCTTTTGTTGGTATTAACACGCTTCACCCCTTGTTTTGGAAGGCCCCCATCTTTGACAGATTTTTCTTCAATAAAGGATCTGTTTGCATCCTCTGCAAGTTTATCTTCAGTGGAGGCTCAAGTTTTTGCACAGTCTTCATTAGTATCTCTGTTTAATTACTGGCATAGTTGTCAGGACTACATTATCTCTAGAATGCCTAGGTAAATGTTTTATTTATGTCTTATTCTCTGCCTCTTTTGACAGGAGTTTATTTGTTTGTTTCCATTTTTTTTTACTTCATCTGGGTACGCTCTACAAGATGACCTTAAGTTTAACTAATTTTTTTTTAAACATGCTCATGCAAAAAAAAAATATTTTTTGGAAAATATGCCACAGAGGTTTTGTTTTCTGCAAAAAGGTGGTACTTAATACTTTGAATGGCCCTGAATGTTGGAATGTCCATCCTTGTAGAGCTTGCTCATTTGTTAGTAGAAGATGAATTGGCTAGTTTCCTAGCCGGTTAAGTTAGGCCACACGGTCAAGCATATATCCCCAGAATTTTCTTTCAAAAACGGAAGATAGGAAGGTTTCTTTGTATAAAAGCGGAAGAATCTCATCCCTGTATAGTGGGAATTGAACATATTCATGGTAGTATCTTTAACCCTCTGAAACCCACAGTCCTCTGAAATCTAGTTCCTTTAAAAACCAGACCGGCCGAGTTCAAAGCATGAAAGAAAGTAAACATTTCCATCCCCCATCTGATAAGCATGTGGTCATTTGCGCCGTGGGGGTTCTTTTGCCGTCGTGTTTCTAACATCCAAACCCTTGTTGACTATATAGGGGGTCGTTTACAAATTGTGATGGTACTCTATATTTTCAACTCTAGAAGTTTCATTTTTTACTGTTGTATATGATTTTCACAGTAAAAGACAAATTTGATGCGAAAGCATAATTTTAAAGTTTAATGAGCATGCAAGTATCATTTTAAAATCATTGCTGAAAAGAAAAATTTGGTCATTTAAGATTTCTCATTTTTTTTTATTTCAAGAGTTAACTCATCTGGATAACTCATTGTAATCGCGTGATATATTATATTTTTTAAAACTTAAGAAATTTTTTTATTTATTTAATTATAAAGAAAAAAGAAATTTATTTCTACAGGAATTCCTCAGATTTATTTATTACTCTCTAAAAGAGAAAAAAAGTCAAAGTTAAAAACTTATTAAGATAAACGTAAGTGCATGAAAAGTAAAGTTGTTTTTAGAGAGTTGGTTAGTTAATTTTAACAAACCAAAATTTGTTAAAATTTTCAGAATTTAAAACGAAAAAACTGAAAAAGAGGCGACCCAGGTCAGCGATATTTACTTGAACAAGATATTCTCTTATTAGTTGACATTTACTGTTTATAAATATTTAAGTAAACTGCTGAAAGTGACAATGTCATAACCTTTCCTTTACCTTCCTAATGGCTTTTACATACTCACAATTGTTGTTAAACACAAAATGTAAATGCTACAAAGAAAAGAAAAAGTCGAATTTTAGTGAATGCAACAATCAAACCCTGGTTTTTTTTAATTAGCGGGAACTTTTAATTAATTTTTTTAATTGCGCTTTCTGACTGTGAGTACACTGAAGATATAATATCTGCTAATTTTCAAATCATCTGTAAGATTTTTTAAAGTACAAATATTTAGTTCACTGTATTTATAATTAAGACTGTTTCAAGTATTGCTAGAAGAAATATTGAGGTTTGAAATATACTTTATTATTGTTACAAAACACAAATTTTGAAAATCAGCACATTTTATCTTTTGTCATTCTTCCAATATTTTTTTTATATTAATATACATTTAAAAATAAAATTCCCTCTCTGAATTTCATTAAAAGAACTATTTATAAAACATATGATCTTTAGAATAATGGAAGAAGATTTAATTTCCCACACATGGTCTTTTTTCTATTAACTTTTAAAATAAAAACTGTATTTTTTGTATCATATTTACAGACCATCAGAACTGGAAAAGTCCCATAACCAGTATTACACTATGTATAATGTGGAACTTCAGCATTTTTAAAAAACGCGAGAAAGCAATCCGTATTTATAGAAAAATTACACACAGACTAAGGTCAAGTTTATTTTCTGTCTTTCATATTTGCAATCTTCAACATCTTCGCTATCAGAATCGCTTTCTAACAAAGTAAAAGAATCTGCAGCTTGAAAAGTATTCGACATGTCTAATTCACAATCTTCATCGCTTAAATCTAAATCGGATTCATCAGTATCTTCAAACAATACCTTATTAATTTCTTCCCGAGTTAAAACTTTCCGATATCGAGGCATTTTAGCAAGAATTTTTAACAGTAAGCAAGCAGAGAGCTTAAAGTAAATTGAGCATCTTCCCTCAAACACTTACTGGATACATCAATCAAGGGTGACAGTGGAAGGGGAAACGACCATTGTTAGAAAGATAAGATCGCTCCCCACCGTTTAGCAACCCACTTCCGCTCGTCTGGCAGTTTGCATGGAGAGCCGGATGGGCCGTCTTGGCAGTCATAGGGTTAATCTACTGAAGTGAACTATACAGCTTATTTTCATTAAAAATTCATTTGTTTATACAAAAGACATTCTGCTTTCTGACAATTTTTCTCCATCAGGTTCCTTGTTTGGAGACTGGCTCGATGCCATCCCCCCAAACAATTCCATATATACTTTCAGCTGTAGGAAAAAATGACAAATACGTTGATACTGTAACTGTGAAGCAAAAAATTGTATCAACATAGTTGAGCTACCTAAAATGACAATTTAATTGAATCAGCAGTTTGAAGGGAACAAGTGCTAACAAATTAAAATGCATGTGTTATCATATCTGTAAAAAAGAACGAAAATCACCAAGTAAACTACTGATGTAAATAATCCCATTCAGAAGTTATGTTTAAAAAAAATAGGATGTCTCCATTTCCCCCTAGAAAAGTTATGGGATTCGTTCCCTTCTTCAAACCCCCGATTCAATTGTAGCGTTGATTTGAAGCAGTTTCAGTAAAAAGGCTCCAATGAATTATTAAATGATTTGCTTCAGCTTTAGGACATCCACAAAAAGTTACCTATGATATTTAATATAAAACATTATTTTAATCAATACAGCTTGAGATCAAATGCTGGAAGTACGAGTTTGTTAATAAAATAGCTTGGTCCCTATACCACATAGTTGTTTCAACTGGAAATGGCAACAACACACAATTCCTATAATATTTTTAGCTGATCGAATTATACAGCTATCAATTACTTTGCTGTTTAATACGCAACCATCTGAATTTCTTTGAATGCAATTTGTGTTTATTTTTCATTGCATATGAACCTTAGCAAAGACATTCAACATCCAGCACCAATTTTGAATGAATCAAATATCAGTTCATTGATAAGCACAAAAATCATGATCTAAAAACATACTTAATTCAACAGACAAAATCTATCTAGTGTTTGGATTACTCTTATAATATGGATAAAATATTTTTAATAAATACTTCAATTTTATTTCTATATATGGATATGAAAAATGATTTTGAATGACCAATACTCTTAATGCATTACACTTACAGATTTTTAATATTTTCAAATAACGGATTTCCATTTCTTTTGCCAGTTTTCCAAAAATGTTTGTCAACAAAACCATGATTACACTGATAAAATTTAAAATTCCATTTTAAATCTACATGGAGTGTATTTCAAAAACCCTGCTGAAGAGCGTATCATTTTAAGAATGACTTCAGACATGCTACAAAGTATTTTCTTCTAATAAACAAATATAATAAAGTATTACTTCCACAAACTGTTGGAAAATTGCACAGTATATATATATTTGTTAGTGCTACTAAAGCTCTTGGTCAATTATATACCACTTTTTTTTTGTACATAACCTTACGATTTTTAATCAAATGAGCGGCAAAATAAATATTTATATATCTATATAAATAGATATGCCTTTCATTTCAAATTTTTGCTTACAGAACACTAAAGCAGAAAAATATTACAAGAATCTTCTGAGATTTTCCTTATGTATTTTTAATGATGTTTATGACTGATAAACAAAACAACTTCCATCCACAACATTTATTTATGAACAGTTTTTTTTATACTTTTTTTTTTTACAGATGATTAAGCTATGCTGCTGGCATTAGAGGCTATTCTGGGCCATAGATCTGCACATTCTTTTGCAACAGGTCCTGTAATAGCAGACCCTGGAAAAGAGGGGAAAAAAAAAAAATGTTAGCCAACGATTAATTTAAGCAGCAGTGTACTCAATGTTTTGATTGGCATTAGCCTATTTATCTCTCCAAACCTTGACAGACAATTAATCAAATAAGTACAAAAACACTTTAAATAGCATAACAGAAGCATCTCCTTTAAAACATTTTGAGAACACTGACCACATATTTCAACTAACAGCACAACACACAATTTGGTATTACCATGCCCAGAAATGTTGCTCAATAAAGCAATTGCACATCAGCTTTTCTCTTGTATCTTCAACATTTCATTATGAGTAAAATACCATCATTAAATTGATTTTCAAGACTATGCCAAACAGTCAATAGCCAAAACCTATTTTAAAAAAGCAGGAAGTTGGAACATTTCGGCATTTCTCGATTTCAATGGTTAAAAAACTACCTACAAAGTTGTAGAATAATTTCAAGGAAAAATAAACTTACACAAACATATTTTTTTATGTTCCAAAGCAATAATACAAAGGGTTAGCTACGAGGATTGTTTAGTAAGTATATACTAAGTCTGAAGAGATAGTATCGCCTGACAGCATTGAGATTTTTAAATGCTACTAGCTCTTGAAGAGCATCACAAAGTTTCATTCAGATATACGTACGAAGCTGTATTTGTCGTTTATTTGCATCAATTAAGCACTATGACTTTTGAGAGGTGTACAAGAAAGAATTTCATATAGCAATGACATTTTATGAAAGGGAAAATGGCCCAAGGGATCAAAGCCAAGCTTAATAAACCTTATGGTGACCCTGCACCTTTTATAGTAGCTGTATGAGCAACGTGAGGCTGAACGCCTAGTTGAGATTACCGCTCAAGAAATTGTTCATTGATAAACAGTAAGGGAGAGAGAACCCCCCCACACACCCATTAGCTATTGATGACAGAATGTGCACGAGATTGCTACAACTATAAGCATCTAAATGACCATGTAATAATAATTTACATGAAAAACTTTGCAAAACAAGTGTCACACTCTCCCATTATGGATCAAAGAGCAGTTGCCATAAAAGTCTTAGTTATTTCAACAGAATTCAGAGCAATTCTGATGTCTTTTTGTAACAGTGGATGAAATTTGGATTAATCTCTCTCAGATAAAGGAGCAACCAAAAGAATAGGTTACAGCTACTGTCATTTGAGATGCACTATAAAATCTTTTTATACATTTTGGAAAACGGTTAAAACAAGAGATTCCAGACAGTATGCTTCCTATGCTGGATTGAAGTTAATTGGAAATGAAAAAACAATCTTGTGTAACAAAAAACAAGATGTACCAGCTCAAACCGTCACAAGCATAAAACCACACAACTTGTATTACTAAGTTCTTACGTGTCATATTCTCTCCATTGGATTACTACCTTTCCAAGACAAGAAAAAATGCCTAACAGGAAAGAAGTTCCCAATAAACAATGATGTGACGGCTAAAATACCTGCCTACATTTAAGGGTTAGACAAATCATACATGGTTGGAAAAAAAAAATAATCAAACCTCAAGTAGCATTGAACCAAGTACATCAACTTCAAAAGAGATTATGTTGAAAATTAATATTTATTCTTTAAAAAAAAAATTATGTTTTCTAACTACTTTTTGATGCAAGTATCAAAAACTCTTGTACATCAGCCAAATCAAACTATTAAATATAACATTTTTTTAAAAAATTACTGTTTCCATTTTGCAATCTTTTTAATAGCTTTACCTTTCATTTCACCTTTGTTGTTTACTATGACCCCTGCATTGTCTTCAAAATATAAGAACATTCCATCCTTCCTTCTGTACGGCTTCCGCTGCCTGATCACAACAGCTGGCATTACTAGAAAATAATTTTAGGGTCACAAATTATGAAGAAAATCACTTATATAACACTGGTTATGACTAGTTTTGAGACTTCAAAAATATTTAAAATGTCTCTTCCCACACCCCAGGATTTTTAAATACATGAGTAAAAAATATCTTGACTTGTAAATGTCCAGTCAACTTTTCACATTAAGTGTTTGTAAGTGGACTTGCTCTAAGGTTATTTCCCCACCAACCATTACAAACCACCCATTTATACCAAACCTTATTACAAAATATAAACCTACCCTTTTTTCTGAGTTCTGGCTTGCCTTTCTTGACGGTGGCAACAATCATGTCCCCTGCACCAGCAGCAGGTAACCTGTTCAGTCGACCTTTGATTCCATTAACTGCAATTATGTATAAATTTTTTGCTCCTACAAATAAAATGAACAACTTTTAACAATCAGATAGGGCAAATGAATATTTTTCAACTATCAGATATGAGAAAATGAAACAATTTAGTAATACAGTGACACCGCTTGTAGTGATCACTTTGGGTCTCACTATATTCGAATTGCCCCAATACAAATCTATAGGTATACGAGGATAGCAGAAAAAACAGACTAAACATAGGTGTTGGTATGTAATCATTTGTTTTAATTCGAAAATCAATAAAACGTACAGAATAGAAAAAAAAAAAAATACACATTTAATTTTGTAAGCTTTTTTATGGATTTTCCCAAGTGTGTAGATATGGGAGGTCCGTTTCACGTCATTTTGATCAGTACAACCGATAGATTGTTACATCCATGATCACAACAAGCAGCAACTATGGTCTATTACTTCAAATAACATGTTACACAGTATTTAAAGATCTTAGTTACAACACATGTATATTAACAAATAATATATAATAAAATATATCAGCAGCTGTCAGTTCATCATATAATAGCTATAACGTCTGCTTCTTAGCTTTCTTATTATTATAACTGATATAAAACTATTCATGATTTACAATGACTAAAAACTTTTTCCAAAATATCAATTATATTAAAAATGTACAATTTTGCATTAAGCATCAGAGATTTGATTGAAATGACAAAGTGTAATAGATTAACTCAGACCATTATTTGAAAACCATAATGATCTGTCTGAATCCATATTAATATAC
>BGPR01002501.1:0-17097 GCA_013235015.1 Araneus ventricosus | reverse complement strand
CTCGACCTCAACACAAGATGAAGTGATGCCCGGAAAAGGGAACATGTACTTTCAACAAAGATTGATCTGCACCAAACATATGTCAATTAATTCAATAGTATGAATGTAATAGATTAACTCAGATCGTTATTTGAAAAGCATAATAATCTGTCTGAATCCATATTAATATATCTCTTCCGTGAACTCAACATCAACACACGATGAAGTGATGCCCGGAAAAGAAAGACGCAATATTTTGCCAAGATAAATGTGCAACTAAAAGTTGTAAAACTATAACAAATTAAGAAAATCAACCTAGAAGAAATAGAAAAAAAAACTGTAGTTTACAGTGCACCCCCCCCATTTTGACTCCAAGTGATATAGCTAACTTTGTGTCGCCAAGAGATGACTGAAGAATGAAATGAGGAACTGTACTTACAATACCTGCAGCACCCGAAGTTGGTACCGGTCAAAAATTTTAACTTGAAGTTGGCGATGCCACTCAAGAGATACGACAAAGAAAAATGATAGAAAACAAGGCAACACTGTAAACAACAGTTTAACCAGAGAAATGATGTTCCAATTCAACAAAAATGAAGATACCTCAAAAATGCAAGCAAGACATAACACTTTTTATAATTATGATTCTTTATATCTGAAAACGTTATAATTCTCTTTATATAATCAAAAACCTCTGGTCCAGAACAAACGTATTCAAATGAACACAAAATTATTCTTTTAGTGTGAACACTACATCGTTTAATGTCATCCGTTTTGAAGTAGAGAACTGACCAATCCCCCATTTTCAACCAGTGTTAGTGGTCGACGTTCGTAGAATTTATCGCTAGACTTGAAAGGAAACATCTGGGGGACCACTTTCCCCCACACACCCCAAGAATTTCAGGGTTTATTTTTCATGACCTCTCTTTGAAGGTAGCCCATTTAGAGGGCAGGAACGTCATCATAGGTAATTGTTATTGAACCTCCTGAAGGTATGCAAAGAAAGAATATGAAGAATGGATGGCCATTGACGAGGACATTCCAGCAGCTGCCACACCAACAACTTGGAAATTTGCCAAGCATTAAAAGTTGACTATTACAAGGGGAAGAATGTATTGAAGAAAACCCTCCAACGAACGCCAAAATGAGGCAAGCCCTTGATATCTTGAAACAAGGGCTGCAGCATCGTTCAACAAATAAAATAAAAAAAAAACTAGTACAAACAATATAAATGAAATGTTTAGGAATAATTGTCGTCAAGCAACAATTAATGAATCTTATTTATGAAATAAAATATAGATAGCCCCGAGATAAGTGTTTTTCTTTTCCCATGATGTGATAAAAATAGTTGATTTTACCCAATTTGGTTGTTATCAATCGGTCAATGCTAGGTAGTCCTGAAGTGATCACATTAAGCGGAGCCCTATTGTACAACTAAAATCCAGCATGTTTATTAACTTGATAGATTTTATCTCAAACTATATACACTAAGTTAAAATTATATTCATATTACTGCATCTAGTATAACATTAAGCTAGAAAGCAATATCACCATTTACAGAAGCACTTGGTTTCTGCTATTTTCAGTTCGTTTCTTTTCTATACCTACTACTTTCCTCAGCTTGCTATTAACACATTGTGTGTAGATATAAATTAGACACAAGCTCAAATAAAAAGAGTGCTTCTGATGCTGGGTAATTCGGGGGGGGAGGGGGATTCTTTACGTTCCCTGCTTCCAAAGTGTTAATCTATATTTATTAAGTCTTTGGATCAACAGATTGAAAAAATGTATTAAAGAATGACTTGTAAACTAAAGATACAGAAAAGAATTCTAAGTCATGATTTAATATATTTTTTCCCTTGCTCCCGACTGATAATTTCACTGTTTGACAGATAAAACTAAAAAACAAAGCAAAAATTCTTTCTAAAACCGATATTAAATTGTAGAAAGGTATATTTTACATTAAACTTTTACTATACACATTTTTTAATAGAAAATTTTAAAACTAGAAATGTAATGTCCGAATTTTTTTAAAAATATCGAAGGATTTCATTTCAGGGCTCCCTTTAAGCCTGGTACACACATCTTTGCCCGTATGCCATGTGCAAATTATCGCATTTTTGGTCTTCTAAATTAAAATGAATTAGCTTTATAATTTGATACAAATTTTGTAGAATCCATAAACATCCCCTTCCAAAACAGAAGGAGTCATCTTATAGATAACAAAGAAAATGAAACTGTCAAGGAGTTGATCCACCCGACTGGAAAGTCATAAGAAGAAATCAAATTAATAGAAATGATCCACTATACCAAGTGCTTTTATTGTAATTAGTGTGAACCACAGTGCACAAAAAGTAAATACAGGATATCAATTTTCAGATTAAGCATACTAATATATTTTTGCCTTGAACTTAAGACTCAAATTAACATGATTAACACTAAGCAAAAAAAAAAAAAAAAAGCCACAGAATAATGCAACCAAAATAGCCATGTAGGTAATTTGAACATGCCTAATTAGAAGATCTTGCTAATTTTACATTTACAATACTCACTATCAAAATGTGAATATTTTAAAATATTTTGGTTATCAAACATATTTCGGTATGGATGCAGTACTACTCAAAAATATTTTATCACATGTGCTTTATAAAAATGTTCCCATATTTTAACAGATGCATATCAAATATACAGTCTGGTGAAAAGAGGGCTTTATGTTGCATTAATGCGGCAACAGAACATTTTATCAATGTGGACTGCTGTTTGAATAATGCTTTTATATAAGCTACATAAATTTCTGCAAATTCTGTCACAAAACCCTGGTATGAAAACATGATTTGTCTTGAAAAAGTTTCATCTAAGAATCTATTGAATGTTCCTGCTTTCTCTCTGTGAACACCACAAGTATTCAATGTAGAGAAAAAGGGTTTTATGTGGCATTAATGCGGCAACAGAGTATTAAAACATACACTGCTGTTTGAATAATGCATTCAACATATATTTATAATTGGATTAAAAAAATGCTTCTGAATCATTGCATTTATTATTCAGATGTGTCTCAAAAGAACAGAAAATGATATATAAGAACAATCAGAACCCTTACAGAGTTCAAGAAATTAATCTTCTACTTTAATTGGAAGGTGACTAGAAACTGTTAATATCAACAAATGAATAGATCATTGCTTTAATAATAAATATTTACAAATTACGCATCAGAATCAGTATTCAAAGTATATGAAGTCGAAGATTCAATCTTAAAACAAAATACATCTACGAAACATTACAATATTGTACATAATTAATATATTTCTATTTTAAAACTGCATAGAAATTACAAAAGTAAATATGATGAACATTTACAATGCATCATTATTAATATCACATCTAAACTGTACCTGTATTGTCAGCACAATTTATAACAGCTCCAACAGGTAGACCCAAAGAAATTCTGAATTTGGCACCAGCGGTACCACCACGTCCTAAAATTTACAAAAGAATATTAAGAAACTATACACTGATCGGCCAACCATTCGATCGACCATAGCATACCTTCAGATGAAAACAGGAATGAAATTTTAGCTTTTAATGCTAGATCAACAAATAGCTTTACATTTAATGTTAAAAAATATGAGATGTCAAATTTTTAAAATAGCGTGAATAATTTACATCCAAAAATTAAACATCGATTTGGGAACATTAAGATGGATGTTAAGCTTAAGACTAACACCACACTATGTGTATTTCTCTACATATTTACTTTAATAGCATCTAAAATAATCCTATATATTTAAGCAATAGAATACGTTACATTATCTAAATCAAAGAAATACAAATTTAGATTAATATAAACTACGGATTAAAAAGATTGATTAACGTACCTCTTTTAGACATCCTGGTTAAATTTTGTTACACTACGGATACCGCGGCGTGGTGGTTTTTGCCTTCAGCTTAATGACGGAGTGTTGCCATACGCTGTTGAAATTAATTTCTGAAATTTCCACTAACAGGCTGAACTTCTATTGAATTAATTTAATAATCAAGAATTCCTTTAAACTCTATGAGAAGGTTATTATTGTGAATGTAAGTTGAAAAAGTGCTTATCAAACATAATTTAGTTTGAAGGTGTGATATATGATGAGAAATGAGGGTTTTTTTTTTTTTAATGATTCCTTCACTCTGAATATATTTTCAAAGATCATTTCGTTGCCAGCTATCAAATCAAGATATGGGCGAGAGTTCTGTCTTGTTTATACAGATTAAATGCCTAAACTACGTAATTCCGGTGTAATGCTAAGGGGTGTATTCTGGTACCCCCAGTTGGGTTGGGTTCCGTTGTTAACGTGCGGAGCCCAACCCAACCGGGGGTACCAGAATAGACCCCTAAGTCAATGGAATCTTCAAAGCGGAAGTCCAAAAAGAATGCAAATGAAGTCAAGGTTTTTAATGAAATTAAACAAAACAGAAAACTAACTCGTCCATAAATCTCGGATTTACGAGTCTATTCTGGTACCCCTGGTTGGGTTGGCAGACGTCACTTTTTCCGCACGTTAACAACGGGAAAAGTAACGTCTCCCAACCCAACCGGGGGTAGCGGAATAGACTCCTTGATTAACCTATGTAACTTCGAAAGATGCACTGTAATATAATATAAATACTTTTTGGATTGTTGTTTGTGGATGAAAGGAAATTGTTGGGTTCACACAATTGCCGACACTGGTGAAGTACGCATTACCTCAGACAGCACGTACGTTTACAGCAAGTTTGATTTTTACTTGATATTACTTTGTCATGGCAAATTTGACGCATCAAACTTGAAGCGAAACTGTGGCAAACTAACAATGCAGAATCGCCACCCTCGCTTGCAAAACGAGTTTGCCACAAGTTCGCCCTGACAATTAGCGCGTCACCTCCGAGAGATAAGAAAGCCTCACAACGAGAGGATGATGTCATGCCACTTAGGCCAATACACAGCGCGCTGAATCTATACGTACAATCTGAATCAGCTCAAACTGTGGCTAACATTTTTTGCGCGAAACATATTTATTTCGATAATCAACGACTTTCGCTTCTCTTTCCGGAAAGAATAAACATTGGTCGCTAGTCTCTTGAGCAAAAATCATATGTATAGTTTTTTGTCATCTTATTTTCTCAAATAAGTAAACTATATTCCTTTAATGTGAAAATTAGAGTGTAAAGATATACTGCATTGATAGTCAAAGAATATTTTCGAACTTTTTTTTTTAGATTAACAACTAGTAATAAATATTATTAAAAGTTGTCACATTTTGCTGAATGGATAAAAACAAAGGCTTATAATGTTTTTAGAATGTAATTGAAATAAAATATACATTTACATAGGTGCAATTTTTTTAGTTGTAGATTTCTTAAAAGGTTTCAAAACTATTGGTAAATTGGCTTTATCTGTGATCACTTTATTGTAAATTATTCTTTACAAATATTATATTCTCAAATATAGTGTAAATAATTATTTCCTTATTGTAGGAACTATTACATCTATTTTAGGAAAATATAAGCACTTGCATTTTTTCATCTCTTCAGCATATATAAATAATACATCATGAATACTTTATCATGCAAGCGGGTTTCTTGCAGCTTCTCTATACATATGAGTAACTTCAGTTAGGATGCATATTGCTAATAAAATAATTCTTAAAATCTATCAAACTAAGCATAATTTTTGTAATCTGTCAACAATTCACTCATAAGAATGTATAATTGAATAACCTGTACTTCATGCTTTTCTACACAAAAGAATGATAGAAAAGGATAATTATCGAAAAATACTTTAATAAAATACCCATAATATCTAACTGTATGTTTTAACTATAAACATGAAAACCTACAATTCCAATATCAAGAGTGTTAAAAAATGCACTGGATTAATTCTTTGTAAAGCAATATTACTTGCCAAAGTTTGAAATTTCCTTGCTCATTACTTGTTACATTTGTCAACATTTAAAATTCAAACTAAGATGGTAAAAAAATTCAAAGCATTAACAGATTAAAACAGATTTTATAAAAAACTTCTTAGGTGAGAATTATTCCCATGTTACATGTATGATGTATTGTGACTATGTGTAATGTTTCAAATAAACACAATAAAAACACAGTTAAATGCAAAACAGCATATTTTATTACACAACAAAGCACACTTTTCAAATTACTTTTATTAAGACTCGATTAGTATTTATGTTTATTGTAGTCATTTTCACACACAAGTAAAAACAATATTATTCTGCAAAAATGGGTTATTAAACTAATTAAAAATTCTAACACATTAAAATGGATTATTTAACTAAGCAAAAATATTATAGCTTATCGAAATAATAATTGTAATTATTTTTAACTTCAATTCTTCATATACTCCTTCAAACTATAATGGTATGTATTAAATGGTGGAAAATATTGCAAACTGAAAATTAAAAAATATATATGTAGTATAAATTTTTTTCTAGTATTCAGTGTTAGAAGAAACTTATAGCCTTTTCTACTTTTCTATATGAAACTAACTGGATATTATGAAATCAAAATATTTTGAATGCATGTGAAATTTTATGTTAAAAATAAAAAAGTACTAAAACTAAAACCAATTTGTTACATTTCCAGATGAAGCCAATAAATTAGCACAAGAATCTAAAATTTCTCTTCTTTTTTAAAATCAAATAATCACATTTAAGTTTTCTAAGGAGAACAAATCCAATATAATTTGAAAAACTAAGCACACATTTAAAAAATAATCATAAAACATTTTAAAAACCATGCAGAAAATAATACTATAAAAAAATCTAAACACAATATGAAAAATTTATAATTCAAGAGACACAGACATCTCAGTATATCAAGGCACTTCAAGAAAATCTGTTACAAATGTACTGCAAAAAATACAGAAATGCAACACAGATGAACAGATCATCTCGATTTGAGCCATGATTTTCTTCTTTCGAGTGCTCACAGCAGGTTCAAAAATATGAAAAGCATACATATTTTCAATTTTTATGGTACAGATGAGGCATTCAGTAACTCCAAGTATCTTCATTCAAACAAGTCCAATTTACTTCATCATAATTCTCTTTGTCTGCATATTCACTGCATCAAAGCTTATTTTAGCTTTAAAGGGCATATTTATGTCAACATATACAAAAAACAGCAGATATTTAATAACTTATATTTTAATTATATTATGTATGACAGTCAATAAGTCATTTCCATAAAATACCATTATTATCAGCTCGTTGACAAAAAAATTTAGCAGAAAATAAGGAGGTTGGTATTTTCTAATTGAAAAAATACCTTAAACGAGCAATTTTTAAGTAATATATAGTAGGTAAATTGGTGCCAAGAATACAAAACATCTAATGAAAAATGAACAAAACAGTAAGATTTTAAAATAAGTTTCAAACAGTGATAAACATAAAAATATGACTTAAGGATATATGCATATAGAAAATGTACCAATAATGATTTTATATTGGACTCAAGAAATGTTAAGCTCGAAATTAAAAACTCAACTCTGTTTTAAACAAACTTATAAATTTTCTGTTGGTTACTTTCATTATTTTATTTCATATCTCTAAAGTTAAAGTGTTAATATCCCTCCCTTGCATAGTGTTACAAACATCACGATTTTATTATTTGGACTCTAGAAATATTATGCTAAATTTAAAAACTTTACCCCATATTTAAAACATCCTTAAATTTTCTGCCACTGTTTTCATTATTTTATCTTGTATCTCCAAATTTAAAGTGTTAATTTAAGCTCCCTCTTGTTTGTGTGTGTGTTTAAATTCTGAAAAATTAATATAATGGGAAAATAAACAAATTGAAATTGATAAAATATGGGTGGAAATATCAGTCATTTCCAATATAATGAATGCCAGAAGACGACACATTGACAAATTAAAAAAATCATTCAATGGAAAAGTACTAATTTAAATAACAATTAATAAGCATGCAAGCATAATTAGAATTCAAACCATTACAAACGTTCTAATATGTATTTATCATAGTCATTGCAATAATAATACAGAATACACTACAATATGATAAATGCATGTTATAGTGTATCAATAAAAGCATATTATAGTGTTCAAGAAACATCTTAATCATTGCAACGATAATACAGAATACACTGCAAGATGTTTCTTTTATTTACGATACTTTATTTCAATTTATTTGTGTCCTCCTTTTCATTGTAAAAAAGTTGATGACCTTATTACAACCAATGTAAAAATGGCAAAGAAAATAAATCCTACATGTGCATTTTTTTCAAAACAGGAAAAATAAACTTACCTTGCAATTCTTCGTAGGAGGCATGTTTTCTCTCGGAATGGCATTCAGCCATTTTTTTTCAAATCCTCGTTCTTTGGTAAGCTGAATACAAAAACTTTGGGACTATTGCCGTAGTTCCCTTTACAGAAGGGAACTGAGCATTTGTATACTGTTACCTTTAAATGAATTATAACTTCAAATAAATAATTTTAAAACTTTTAGAGCATCGACGACGAGCATCATACACCGACAACTTCCATGAACACAAATGACGAATATCGCCAATTTTTTTCCCCACCAGCATAAGGAACTGCGGGAAATCGGACGCCAAGTTTGTGGCGACTAGTGCGATGAACGGTAAACAGTTAGTAAACTCAACAGCCTAACTTGGTTCACGTCAACCTATTCTATGGTTGCCGTTGGAAGGCTTTCTTCTCTCGGAGGTGACGATTAGCGCCACCACTCCTTGCAATGCAAGCTTGCTGTGAGTTTGGAAAACAAGCTTGCTGCAAAGATGATAGCACAATAAGAGATAATTATCTGTCTCTGTTTAAAAAAACATCCTATCATCTCCTAGACCGTCCTTCTTTTTAATAATTCAATAAATCAATGATAATTTGTGAAAAAACTAACTATTTTATAAAAACAAATTTTGAAACATTTTCCATCTTTTTACTAAATATAGAACTCGCACTTTAAAGAAAACTATATCGTATTTTTCTTAATGTTGAAATTTTAACGTTTATAAACAAAATTAAACCTAAAAAACAGTGAATGTTTGTTGAAATATAATAACTTCATTTTTGTCCCATTTTAAAAGTAATTACTTTTGAACCCTAATTTCATAATTTATTCTACTAGCAAAACGTAGTTATTAGCGAAAATCGCTCTCTCTTTGATTTCAAATCACGTTCTCAACACAAAATTTAAAAAATTAATGAAATCAAGAAAAGAGTTTAAAATAAATCGTATAAGAATCGAATCGAACGATGCCTTAGCGAAATCTATCTTCTCCTCTCAGAGTTTATCTGGCCGAGTGGTTAGAGCGTCCGCTTTGGAAACGCTAGGTTGCGAGTTCTAATCCGAGGTTGTGTTCGTACTCTGTTTTTGCTATGTTTGCAATGAGTTTGACTTGGCAAGCTTGCTGCAAGTTCGTCGCGTGGTGACTTCGAAGCTTGCGTTAACTTGCTGCAAGCTTGTTTCACACTTGCACTCATGTCGTGTCAACCTTGCTGTAGATTTGCAGAGCAAGACTGCTGAAAGTTTGCTGCAAACTAAAATTTCTATCTGGGGCTGTATTTATATATTGTTAAAGAGTTGTGAACCAGGCATTTTCTACTCAAGTTTTAGTTTCGATGTAAAAATTCACGGATAATGCGATTGTAAAATAAATGCACATTTTCAGTTTTGTAAAAGAATGATTTTTAGGTAGATTCTTTATAGGAACTCTACCTATTGCAATGGCTCTCATAACACGACTTCAGGAAAACTTCTGCAGATCTTCAACGATCATGACCCCTAGAACCCAAAATCACCCTTCGTTAAAAAGTTTATGAGGCAGATATTGAAACTAATTATAGTTCAAAAGAAATAGATAATGGAATTAAAGCTTTTCGTATAAAAATTAACTATTTATTGTGAGAAAGTGAACTATCCCCATATTTTTCTTACACCAAAATTTCATAAAAATCCTATTAAATTTAGAAGTGTAACGAATGGGAGTTATAGTCATATAAAAAAACCAGGTAAAATTTTACATAAATATCTGCAAGAGATAAGAAACAATTGAAAGTACACAATAATACAGTTATTATTAATAATAGCTATGAAGTTATAAAGAGTATTAAAGATATTAATGTTTATTCTGTGCATACTTTTGATTTTCAAGATTTATTCAATAGTATAGATATTAAAGATATGATGAAAATTGTATTACAAATTCATGAAGATTTTAGCATAAATAAAATGATTAATATTAAAAAAACATTAATAGAAGTTATATTAAAAGAAAATTATATTAGCTTTGACAATAAATTATACCAACAAATTAAAGGAATTCCACAAAGTGGACCAGCAAGTAATGCTCTAGCTAATTTATATTTACACTATTATGAAAAAGAAAATATTTTCAATAATTCTTATTTCATGTATAGGTACATTGATGGTTTATTAATATGTTCAAAAGTAAAAGAATACACACCACATATTGACTTTTATCCAGAGTATTTGATATTACTAAAAACTAATGAAGGTTTTTCATCTGCAGATTTTCTAGATCTTGAAATTAAAATAGTTGATAATAAATTAAGCACTAAGATTTATGGAAAAAGAAGCACTTTTCAGTTCAATATAAATAGGCTACCTTTTTGGAACAGCAATATCAGTATTTAATTTTATAAAAAATCAAAATAAAAAGCAATATCAGTATTTAAATTTATAAAAATATCGTCTTGAATTATATACATAGAAGAGCTATTTTAATTACAGACAGAAAAAAACAGCGGTCATATATTGATACATTTATTGAAAATGCTATGAGATATGGATATCCTATAAATTTCACGTATGCTTATGCTAATAAAAAATTTTTAACACCTTTAAATTAATAGTCTTTTAGATTTATTTTGATGTGATCATATATAATGGAATTCACAAAGATATTAGTATTTCACTACATAGGTATATGGCGCCACTAGATTAAGAATACGATTGTATCATATTTTTATTTTTAAGTACATTTCCAAATTATATATTATTATAAAGGATTTAATTTAAATTTATAGTTAAATTTTTTAATATGTTTAATATAGTATCAATAGAATTTAGAAATAATATTTTCACTTTAAATACGGAACAATCTTTCGGATAACGCTTATGTCATAACAATAATTAAGACTTTCGAATTGGTATGCTTTAAGTTATATACTTTCTCGTTTTTAATCTTGAAACATTTTGGAGATTTATTCCCCTACTTTTTGTTTTTCCAACAATTGGCTTTCGCAGAGGGTTGGCGCGACAAGATCGATTGGCATTTGATTGTTGGAATTCCAATTCTGCGTTCTCTTTTTCATAATAGTAATAGTATATAATCTAACTATCTTTTGTATTTCATTTGTGTGATTACTGATAAGGTAACATTATTTTAATTTTAATTTTTAGATTAATATATGTATATATTGAAAATGTGACAAGTGTTGATTGTTGATTGTTTGAAATTTTTCACCATATATATATAACGTATCCGTGGTTGTAGTCGTTGAAAATAAACAGGCCGAGCAAATAACTACCTCTTATTTTATTATCAATAGGAGAGTGGTGGATATACGTGCATCTCCGTTTAGGTTACAAGCGAGAGTGGACAGCAAAATCGCTGTATTCTCTCGGATAAGGGAATAACATATTGACACGTGATCAAAGTGAAGGGAATATTGGGTATTTTTAATTAGTTACGTAGGCGTTTCAGGGAAAAAGTCTGGTGCCAAAGAGACGCCGTCATGATTTTCTGTGGGCACGTGAAAGCGATTAAATATTCTTTTAGTAATAAATATGCCAAAATGAGAGATTTAATTTACCTCCAGCGCGGGAAAAGAACGAAACTGGAGTTATATATATATATATATATGGTGATTCGGGTCTTGGGAAGGGGCTGAGGTCATAAAAATTTTGTATCGCAGTGACGAATGTCAAACCTCATGGCTTATGTAAACCAAAACACTTTAACTTTACAGACTTTCCTCACCTGACGATAAGAATAATAAGGAACACTACAATACTTTCGATAATTTAATAAAAAATACAACGAAATAACTAGCCAAAAAATGTTTTCGAGCTCGTCAACGCTACAAGCAAAAGTGGAATGACTAGAAATATAGGAAAATTTTCGAGCCTGTCAAGGCAGAAAGCAATGTTTTCACGATTTTATTTTTTAAAATGAAAATTAAGAAGAAACAGTTGTAGTGATTTAAAATAAAATCAAGAATTTTGTTTTCGCTCGGGGGGGGGGGGGCCGCAGCCCGATAGCCCCCCCTGGATTCGCCACTGCATGTTACCCCCTGTTGGAAAGTTCTCGTCATTTGCAGTCTCTTCCATCCACTTTCATTCGTGCAGCTCTATTCCTTATGAGAATAGAGGGCGAAATGTTCTTTTCCCTATTATTATTTGTAGAGATGTATACGTATAACACTTTTGCCCATGCTATCTTGTGAACACGATAACTAGAGTAATTTTGATTAGGTTTTTTTTTACCATCGAGGGACATATTGTAAGGACAATGAAAATCTCGGCCGAGTTCGTAGATGGGATATCCAGCTCAAAGGGGTGAATATGGTATGGGTGGAAATATTAATTTTCCCATAATTCCTTTATAATTGAAAATAGAATGAAAATTCAAATTATGCGAATTATCGCCTTATCATAACGAACAATTTTTACATTTAAACGTTTTCGATAGCTACAATTGCTTCGAAGTTATTAGCTAAAAAGCGATGTTCAATTCCCCCACCCGTAATTTATTTTTTCCCCAAAGCTCCGTTACGATTGAAGATAGAAAGAAAATTTCAATTAGGAGAATTATCACCTTATCATAACAAACTACTTTTATATTGAAAATTTTTTGACAGCAAGAATTATTTAGAAGTTATGAGCAGAAAGGTGATTTTTACACCCCCCCCCTCTTACTTAGAGTGAGCTTTAACCTATAGATGTGACACCTTGTTGAAAAGCTCCCATCAGCCGCATTCACTTCCACTTTTTGTACGGTAAACAAGCTGATATACCTGGCTTTGCTCCGGATTAAAATGCTTTCACGTCTAATATTTTTAATGTAAAACTACTATTGTATAAAAATTATAATACACAAATTCCTTTTCTGATCTGAAACGTTTTTAATTAAAATACTAATATCAATTGAAACAGACAATTTTGAAAAACAACGGATAGCTGATTTTCTCCATAAATTATTATTTATTATAGTGGTACTTCAAAATTTTGTTAATACTAACTAAAGTTAAAGAAAGGTTTTAATGAATATTTTGAAACAATTAAATTAAATAGTTAATTATTCATTAATTTAAAGCATGAAAATAAATCAAATCAAATGTTGGTCCTGATATAAATTGTTAATCGTCTACTTTTAAAATTTTCTTTTCGCATTCATCTAGAATTCTGTTAATGTATTCTGGCAACAATTCTTCATATTATTCCTGTTCTTCAACAATAAATATTATTGTTAGGAATTCTGTATAAAATTAATTTTAAAATATAATTAGAATGAGAGTTAATGAACATTTAATAATTTAATAATGAACATTTCCATATCAAATTGTATGGAAATGAAATTTTTGTCACTGAAAAGCTAATTTTTTGAAATTTTATATGGTGTAAAAATAGTTTCTTGAGATAATATTTTCCAAAGATATCGCGGAAAAAAGCCTTGCTTAATTTTTAATTAACTGAAATTTTAAGTAATTTTTGGGCTGTGAAAAGTTGAAGGTGACTTTTCTCTTGTCTGAAATAAAAAGTCTGCAAAGTTTGGTTGAAATTAGTCCAGTTTGGAACATACATATATACATAGATACGATGATTTTTATTTAAATTAAGATAAATCCAAACTATTGCTGGCAAATACTATGAGCCATAAAAAATGTTTTAGTGAAGACTTCGTGTCAATTAATTAAATATTTAATTTTAATTAAGTTAAGGGTTACTTTTAATTAATCAAACAGTTAATATTAATAGTTAGTTTGATAATTAGTTAATTTGATAGTTAACTAAACATGGCGGCACCAATATTTGTTTAATAAATTTTATATAAAATAGCCAAAAAAAGATAAATATTTAAAAAAGAGTTCCGTTTTTCCTTCTTGATATTAAAAAGTGTCTCATTAACTTTAAAATTGTTTTGGGGTTTTCTACCTGAGTATTTGCTTTTAACCGTCGATGGAGATAATTTACTGTTCAAAATGTCTGCATTCATATCCTATGCTGTAAATACGCATATTAAATTTGCCACTCACAATGTTTAATAACTTTTATTCACTTATGTGTTAAGAAGTTAGTGACTATTATCTCTGAAATCAGGGGGTTCTCTAAATGACCCCATTCTAGTAGTGCTTAAATGTTTAGTGTCATGTGATTTTAGTATATGAAAAAGTAAGGTTCGCACAATTATATGATAACCTAAATTAAATAAATTAATTTTTAAATCTAGAGTCTTTCTTCATTCGTGGCAAGTGTCAATTTCTTTTTACAGTTTAATATAGGCTAACTTAATGCTATCTAGGGGATATTTGCACTGCTGGGATGTTTATTTTTTTATGACTCCTACCTGTTGAATGATTATATGTTGGAATATAAAAAAAATTGAGCAATGTATTGACTAATAAATCCAGCATAACATTTTGAGTAGAATGATAAAACCTTGATATAGTAAAAAATTAAATGTCATGAAAACAGAATCACGACGTAAATATTGCAATGTGTGGAAACAATAAAGTCATTGGCATTGATCAATATGTAATATTTCATTACTTTTGTAACATTAACGTAAAGGAATCTACCTTTTTTTTCCAGCTTGCCGAAAGGGATTTTTTTTTATTGAAACTACTTTCTGTTGAGTCAGGGACTCGGAAGTATGTTTACTTAACTCTAGTGAATTAACATCTTGAACAGTTTTACTTTTTTAAATGGTGAAACATTAATTAAATTTAGCAGAGATTTCAGTGAAATCTTGGTTTGCTCCAAATGAAATTAAAATTTATGAAACAATGGATTTTTTATAATGCAGTGTTCTTGAATCCTTTCTTGGAATAGGTTTCCATTCAGTGACTATTGGAAATCACGGAATTAATTTATAGAATAAAAATTTGTAATTTTTCTATTTCAAATGAATCTTATTTAGTCACAAATGAGTAAAAGAATACACGATGGACATATTAATCTTCAAACTGTGATAAGATATATTTTTCATTATTGTAAACAATTTGCAGTCGTGCAATTTACAGAACTTTAGATGATAAACCAGATAATCGCTGTTGAAAACACTAAATGCAACATGTTCATGATTCTAATTTGTGGTTTTTATTGCTTCGTATGGATGAGTTTTCTGTTCAAGTTCTTTCAAGGAGCCTTCAAAATTTCAACACTCTGCTTGAAGATGCTAATTAATGTTTAAAGTGGAGTTTTCTATTATTATGGCTTAAAGATAATTTGAAAATATTAAATTTCATGTTCTTATGGACGAGTTTTCTGTTTTGTTTATTTACATTAAAAGCGGTGAGTACGTAATTTCGGTGTAATGCTAAGTCAATGGAATCTTCAAAACGGAAGTCCAAAAGCCATGCAAATAAAGTTAAGGTTTTAATGTAAGTAAACAAAACAGAAAACTCGTCCATTGTTGTAGCTCTCAATAGTTACTTAAAATAAGAGCTTGATTTGGTGGTTGCCATAATTATTCTTCATCGCTATTTTTGGCGCTTTGTGTACTCAAGAAAGGACTGATTCGAACTTGGCGCTTGATATGGAATCCTTGATATGGATTTGGCGGTCACTTAAATTTGATGATTACTGGAAAACGGAAGTGAACCCTCACCACGGAAGTTCTGTAAAACCAAAATAAACAAATAAGAAAACTAGTCTATTGATTTACTTATTTATGAGCAAATTGATAGTGACTTATCTTCATCATCAATATTAATCACACATAATTCAAATGTTTACTTAATCCAATGATTTATTAACTTAATTGTTTACTTAAGAGAAATGTTTGCTTAATCCACTAATTATATGAATATGCGGTATTATTAAACTAATTATTAAATTAAAAGGAAAACCCAGTATTTGACGAAAATAAGAAAACAAATATAAATAACAAAAATCATTGATATTATTTAAAATTCCTAAATTATTTAGAGAAAAACAAAATTCTATAAAGTTTATCGGCGTGCATAAAAATGATATTTAAAAATCTGGCCTCAAGTACTGAAAAAAATTTAGAATCACTGATTAAATCTCTACTAATCATAAAAGCAAATGTGTGTGTGTTGGCGCTCTAAAGGACAGAACGGTAGAACTACAGCCATTAAGTTTGACATAAACAAGCTTTGGAGGGTACAATTGTGTACAAGGGAGCGATTGTTTTTTGAAATTACTGGACTAGAATTTTTTTTGAATTAAAAAGTAAGCAAAATTTTGGATTTTTCCCACAGTTCAGCCTGGAAACATTATTGCATGAAAATGATCTTTACACTACATTAACTTGAAAAAATTATCATCAATGATTACAATTTAGATGTCATGCCCTAAATTTAATAAAAAAGAAGAATAAAAAATATAATGGACAATCAACTTGCGGCGGAAGTATTGATTGGCGGACAGCTTGTTCGCCAGGAATACTAATTTGTTTAATTTCAATTAACTCTCTTATGCATAACGGTTGTATGCATAACATATGTTCACGGTTCCCTAAACAAAGTAGCTTTAAACCTCTTTTTTATTGTGTACATGAATCTCCCCAACGTTATCAAGACACATGACATGGCGTTACGTTAGGGCCGGATAACTAAATAATAAAACTAATAACATCAAATGTAGACCCTCAACTTTCGGGGGCCCCGAGATTATAATTTTTTAAAAAATTTTTTCACTGCTTTCATTTGATTGATACGAGCTGTGTACTCTGACTTATTGAAATTAAAATAAAGTCTCCTTTACATTTCAGAACGTTATTCTTGGGATTTTTTCATGTTTCGCAATTTACTATGTAAAATTCGTATTCATCATGTAAAATATTCTTAAATTGTAAAATATGTGAAATACTCTCTCTTATTCCTCATG
>BGPR01002500.1:135323-174376 GCA_013235015.1 Araneus ventricosus | reverse complement strand
AAAAATAGAGATATAAAAACTTGTTAATAGTTCTAAACCCTACCATATTTCACTCATGAAGAGTGTTCGAAAAAAATAAGCAAGAAAAAGGAAAAGGAATTTTTTTGTTCTAGAAAAATTTCTAGCCTCTCTTTCTTTTACCGAAGTCTGAATTTAAATAAGTTCTGCTGATTGTTTTCATCAACTTTTGAAACAGGACTTCGAGGATATTTACACACAGCATTTCTTCAGAACAGAAAACTTACGTTGTTTATGAAATATTTAGTTAATCAGAAAGACGAAGACAAAAAAATTCTTTTACAGAAGTTATTTAAGATTTTTATGATTCTCCGGTAGAAAATCTTGAAGTACCAACTAAGCGAAATATTTATTTTCACTATATTAAATATCTTCTATATTAAAACTCCGTCCTCTTATTTAATGAAAATCTGAAAAATTCCACTCGAGCCCTGTAGATTCAATACATTGGACAAAAAGTGCTATGCTCTACTTTGATTTATCTGAGGTTAACGTGTTTTCTTAACGACTCTATTATTAAGAAAACTGACTGGTTTGAAATTTGCAAATTCAGCAGTAAAGAAAACTATCTTTTTAATGGTATTCAATATTTTAAACAGATTTCAGGAAATAATCTAATTCATGGATACAGATACCTAGATGATTTGTTTATTTTAAATTCTGACAACTTAGATTACAATATTAATTTGTATCCAAAAGAATTTAAACTTAATAAAACGAACTCTCATCAAAATAAAGGTACCTTTTCAGACATTAAAATTGAGATTACTAAGCAAAAAACTTTGATTGACCTGTATGATAAAAGAGCTGAATTTAATTTTTTTTAAGTGTAAAAATCTTTGTGATTATCATTCCAATTTAGATTCTAGAGTATTTAGAAACGTAATTTTCAGTCAACCTAACATAATTAAAAAATATGCAACAGAAATGATTTTTTAATGGCTTCCATTGTTTTTTTAAAGACTCTTAATGACAACCATTTCCCTTTTAATATTCACGAAATTAAAGATCTTATTCTTGAAAGCAGTTTGGAATATACAATCTAAAAAAATCACATTCATTGAGGCATAGATGATAATTAAGGGCCTTTTTTCTTAATATGCTTGTATTGGTTTCATCCCCTAAAAAAATTCCTGTTTTTGCCTCTTTTGTTTTGTTTCTTCGAATATAGATGGCGCCATGGGACTAGTGTTTTCTTTAATAATTCCTCCTTCTAATAGAAAATTAGCAGTAATTTGTGATTACTTGAAGACTTTTTATCTCAACTATGGGCATAGGGTAAGTTTTTATTTATGAAGGCTTATTTTAATATTGCCAGATAGCTGATAATTTTAATCAATTTTATTATCGTTATGATGTGTGTGTGTTTTCCTCTTTCTTTTGAAAATATGATTTTTGATGTACAGATCTCCTTTGTCCTTTGTTTGGGAAATTTTGGGTTAAGAGAAGCTATGTTTGGCGTAATTCTAGCTTCTTACAGAAAAATTTCCCAATTATTATTATTTGAATCCATTTCGAATCAAGTTCTTTGTCCTTGAAAAAATGGACTAGAATGGATTCCTTGTTTGTTTTTGGTTTTATTCGATTACCTTTGAGTTGTTTTTTTGGCTATCTTTGTATGATCTTGATTTCCATTGATTTATCTGACTAACTGTTAAATCTTATGATTGTTATATCCTTTTATTGCTTTAATTTCAAAACTTAGTTTGCTGAAAAGCAGTCGCGCGAATTATTGCTTTAAACTAACCAGTGGGAGTGTACTTCTCTCGATTTTCTCGTATACTAACACTACGGCGCGTTTATTGCTAAATTGCGTATAGTAGTGTAGAGAATTGAGTATGCATTTTGCTTCTCTTCCCTTTTATTGACAGCACACAGACACACATATGTAGGCATATACAATTTTAGGTCAAGAATACGTACCAAATTTCGTTTATGTAGTTGGTTGGGCTTTTGAGTTGTGTTTACTTACACACTATTCCGACAGACCTTCAACCCTTGAAAGGATTTGGTAGACAGACAGACCATCTGTTTTGGTGATAAAACTGCAGGCCGAATTTCAGCCACCGTTGTACTTTTGATTGTCTGTTCTCATGCACTCGTATGCAGACAGATTTTCGGCAGACGGATTTCATAGAAATCTAGTTTTGGTGTAAAGAGCACATACCAAATTTCATCCGCCTAGCTTGTTGTGTTTTGAATTATGAAATTCTCAGACAGCCAGATTCATGACAGTCATGAATTTTTTGACGATTACAATGCTTTTTCTTTGTGTACTCCATGTAAGAGAAAGGAAATAAGCCCGATACGTTATAACAGTTCTTAAGAAAGTCTTTTTTTCCCTTCAAAATCAGTCAGTGACACACTGAAACAGTTTATCCAGAGTGAAAAACTTTCTTTCAAGAAATAATGTTTCAAGAATGCCATGGTCACAAGACAATTACTGGATCGCAACGGTACCTCATGTCAACCCAAATCATAGAAAAGGTCTTGTCTTTCGCTGTCTGGAGAAATTAATTCGGTTAAACTCTCTCGAATTAAGTCTTCTCGACCTACAACAAATGTAATTATCCTTCGATTAAATTGCAGGGTTGGTGTAAGCATCCAGCTCTATCTATATCTAGAACACACACAAAAGTTAGCTATACTCACAGAAATAAATAAAGTAAAAGATTTAATATTTGGCGAAAACTAAACAAAATTGTAACCTAGGCTGGAATTTTACGAAATGGAACATTTTCTTACGGTACTTGTGTATATCTTTTTAGATATAACGTCAAAACCCATAATTCTTAAACTAAACATATAACCAAATTCGTAAATATTGAAAAATCCTGAAATTTACCTAAAATCTAAAGAAAGCAAAGCAAACTAATAAATGAACACTAAAAAATGAACATGAACATATGTTACTCTGTTACATAAAAATATATATAAAAAAACTGCACATAAAATTAAACATAAACAAAGCTTAAAAAGGCAATCCTAAGGAAATCCAACAAGTAAAGTGGACGACAAGACTTGGGAGTTGTTTATCGTGTTTATTTAGATTTACGGCACCTACCCCACAAATATATATATATATTGATGATATGATTGATAATACTATGATATTTTTCAATTTTATTTTGGTTTTGTCTATTTTTGCCATTTTGTTTCTGAGTTTTTGTCTTGTGTTTCTAAGTTTGTTTTGATATATATATATATATATATATATAGAAAGAGTATAAATCGTAAAATTATATATATATTCTTGGATATATTTTATCTCATTTCCAAATTTATGTGAATGCGTGTATAAACTTAGCTCGAATGACTAAATTCTAAAAATAATTATAATGAAAAAATAAAAGACATGTTTTCGTGAAAATTCAGATATATAAAATTAATGAATCGATCTTCAGATTTTATTAACAATAAAAAGAACTGTTGCAATGAACTAACCTAAATCAATATCCAATATAGAAAGTAAATCACTTTTACGCTGATGAAATCATAATTGACTTCTGGTTGCAGTCAGACGATGCAATATTCAAATCCTAGTTGAGATTATTAACACTGGATATCTTTCTATTTTATCAAGTTTATCTAGAATTTTTTAAAATAAATTTATCTCACAACTATATGAAAGGATACCACTAATATATTAAAACTAGCAAATGCCCGCGACTCCGTCCGCGTAGTAGCACATTATTGGCACCTTGTTTCCCAGGATAAAAGCACTTTCACGTTTTTTCATATATTTTCTTGATAATGCAGATATTTACAACGGAACACATCTTTATAAATAATTTACAAAAGATTTATCATACTGAGTCTCAAAATATCGACAGGAATAACTTTAAAAATGAAACTCGCCACCATCATTTCTCAGTTGACGTTTTCATTCTTTTTACTTTCTCGTATACGAAGTATAAAAAGAGAAAGTATTATAATCCTCAAAAAATTCGAACTCGAGATTTTGACGAATCTCCACGTTTCAAACCCAACCCCCTGAGTCCGAAAAACACAATTTTGGAATTATGTCTCTCTGTGTGTCTGTATGTCTGTGTGTCTGTGAACACGATAACTCGAAAACTATTAGAGATACAGGGATGAAATTTGGTATGTGAACTTGACACATAATTTGTAGGTTTCTATCAAATTTTGGGCAAAATCCTCCCACGGGAAGTTTGTCTGTCTCTCTGTCCGCGGTCATGTGAACACTATAACTCAAAAACTTGAATAGTTAGATGAATAAAATTTGGTACACAATTTTATCATCATGAATGTAGGTCCGTATAAAACGTTGGGCTAAATACGTCAAAGGGTTGACTGTCTGTCGGTCTGTATAATCGCATACTTGTAAAAATTATACCTCCTAAACCCTTTGGCTTAGATAAATAAAAATTGTTATGACGTTTGCTAATATTAATTATAGATCTGTGCTCAAATTTCGTTTCAATCCATTGAAAAAAGATGTTCAAATTGCATATTTGGTTCAAAATGCACATTGCGACTGTGTGTTGGCGAGCGTTTCGCTTATTTCACTCAAGTTAATATAGTTGGCTTTTGACCTTGGCGGTCTACGAAGTATTGTAGCTTCGGAAATTATGGCAACCCCCCTGAACCCGAAACTTCGTTCTGACATTCTCCAGATGGAAGATATAGTGAAATCTTGCATGATATTTGCAGTAAGATTCCGATTTCAAAAACTTTAAATAAAGTTGTGGTACTCAGCGCGAGTAAAAATTGAGAACTTACGCAATTTTTGTAATTGTTATCATTTTCCTTTTACACATAATCATAAAAATGGGCGCAGGTCATTTTAAAATTACAATGACTCAGAGTTTAGGGAGCAAAACGGGACAAATAGTATACGGGACGTATGGCAACCTAGTTAGAGGGAAAATGACACCTTTATGGGAAGTATACGAGAAAGTTTAGGGGAGACCACTCCCGCTGGTTTTCAATAAGTGATGGATCTCTTCCGCGCATGCTCCAAAAAAGCTGCAAGAGATAACAATAAAAACATTGTTGGGAATTGTGTTTGAAAACATTTCCAAAAATTAATTAAAATTAAACAGAATGTCGTATGGAAAAGAAATTGATGTCATTGAAGAGCTATTTTTTTAAGCAAAGGTTTTTGTGCGATAACGTACCCCAAAGTTATTGCGGAAAAACGTTAAAACTTAGGGTGATTTTTAATTAATTGAAATTTCGAAGAATCCTCTCTTAATGAGCACCTACTACCCAAGAAGCAACCACCTTCCGAATTTCAAGTCTATTCCCGGTGGTTTGGGAGATTCGGTGATGAGCTAGTGAGTGATTTTCTCTATTATATATATAGATAAAAGTGTTATTAAATAGGTTAAACCTGTTTCAGATAACCCAGAGAAACTGTGTTATTCCTGTAACAGCAATGATACATTTTAATATCTGAAAGCTTAAATATTAATTAAATTATGTGTACTCTCATAGACATAATAAATATAAATCTTTCAACTTCAAAAGATATATTTGTCATTCTGTGTTTCAAAAGATTGCATGTTGATTTTGTATGGCTTTTTTCTAAAATAAAATATCACAGAACTATTAAAATTTTGTTCGTGAAAGTGTTCTACCTTATGAGATAAAAAGTTTTTACAGGGAAAATGTATATTTTCTTTTTCTTAGAAATACGCGCCCCATTAAAAAAATAGGACGTGTGGTTTTGTGGAATAATCACAAAATCAGTGAACAAATTTTTCACGCTCTTCATTAAAGTTTTTTTTCAAAAAATTGTAAATAAATAAATTTTAGACGATTGAAATTTTATTTTCATTGATAATGTTACAAAATGTTAAGTCAGAGGTAAAAAATTTTAAGATTTAGGCATATTCTATGTCGCAAATAATTTACTAGTACTGTGTATAAATAGACACATATGCACGTAATACATCACTTTTAAGCTGAACACATTATTCGTGTCTGTATATTCATATATGGCATTTTTAATGCTTTCTATGAAAGGATAAATTCATCTTGTACTTCAAATTTAAGATATAAATAAAAATAAAACATGATACCTCCCCCCCCTAAAAAGTTGTATCATGTTCCTGTAGACACAGACCGTCAAACAAGCACCCAGACATTATTCTGAAAATATCCTTTTCAATATTTAGGGAGTCCAAAGCGTTGTAATTCATCAAAATTTGGCAGTTGAATTTTTTGACGATTATAGCACTACACTAGGACTATTGAGAAAAAATTGTTGTCTGATGAAGACATTAACGACGCTGTTATAAATTTGTGGGAAGAAAAAAACTTTCCTTGAAGAGAAGTAAAAACTGCTGTTGTGCTGTCATAGGAACAGTTTCAAAGCAATGCTCATAAAGCTCAGAAACCATGCTGTGAGCTGCAGGTGGTTGGAAAACGGCATCGGTAAATCTCTAGCAAGAAATAAATTTGCAAGTCTGTGACAACATTATTGTCAGTTACTCCCCCATCCCCCCTCAATTATGAAATACACAGGAAAATGCATGTTATGCATAAAACTTTTACGTTAAAATCATTGTATATCTAGTTTAAAAAATCAAACTTCAATAAATTTCATTCCATAAATAGCTCAAACGTTTCCACTTCTATCTTCATTGCTTAAATATCAAAATTCGATTTTCGCTTGAAGTTATCCAATTATTAAAATGAAACTGATTAGAAATCTATTTATAGAACTTATGAGAAAATACTTTATAAACTTTCCAAAACATTTCTTTCTGCTAACTATAGTGACGATGACATATACCAAAGTAATATTACTGGAATTCAAAGCATAAATTCAGAATGAAAACTTTCAAGAATCTCATTAATAACAAGCAATTATCAGATTGCAAGAATGTATCATTTTGTACTGAAATATTCGAAATTTTTCGCCTCGTTGGTGAGAAAAATTACTTCCAATTAAATCTTGATTAAATCTTTTGAGCGCCAGTTAATGCAACAAATCTTCTATTCAGTTGAAGGGTTAGAATTCTTGTATTAAGTTTTCTTCAGATACATAAGTTTCAATGTTTACATACATTAATTCTCATTAATCAAACGAATCCGAAATGTCTCCGAATCTTTGAAGCTTTTAATTGGAGTTTTGACAAGAAATTATATTGTGTTGATCAGGATATCAGTTATTATAACAATTAAGATTTACCTTAAGAAGCAAGTAATGATGACAATTTATTTTATAGTTTTTGTATTTTAAGTGACATTAGGGAGGTGTATGAATACAACGAAGAGAATAGATATTTAACAGTACGGTTTAAATATCTACTATAAGTTTAAAAATTCTCTGTAGAGGTTACCATGAAGACAATGCAAGAGAAATTGCAATTAAGCAGATTTAGTATTCCCTGAGAACAAGCTGGCCACCAAATGCGGCTAATTATAGTTACACGCAAACGTTCACCCTGTTTCAAAATATATTTTTACTGCAATATTTTTTTAAATAATTATAAATTTCTCCAAATAATAAGGTATGTTATCATAAAGATAAAGTAAATTAAAGTAGCTATGTTCCCTAGCATGATGTTTTATTCGGCTGATGAAAAACATGATTTATCATACTTAAAAACAAGATTTGAATGAGAATAACAAACCGGCCTTTGAAGAACGCAGTGAGTATGAGTTAACTCTATTGGAATGAAACGGATTTGTTTCCCTAAATGTTCCAACCAGCGAGTTGAGCATTTGAATTTTGAAACGAAATATGTCTGCCATGAAGTACAAGATTTCATGAAATAAATGTGATAAAAGGGATATTAATCTAAATAAATTAAATAAAAATCAGAGAAATACCCTCCTTTCACAAATATAGCATTGGGTTATCCTCTAGTGTAAAATTAGTAATCAATTTGTCACAGAAATGCACAAAATCAATCCACGGATGTCTCCACGGGATTCCTATTTTCCGTACTTGACAGACAATTAATAATTTTAATGGAATTAGTTTAAATCTGGACAAAGTACTCCTCTTTATCTGTCAAAGTACTCTGGACGGATCAGTTCCACGGGATTCGTTTCCACAATTATGACAGTCGATTAATGCATTTAAGGTTGTTTCTGCCAACTCACTTACTAAGCAAAATTTAGCGAATGAAACGTTGCAATGAAAGAGCTGAATTAATGGACTACACATAACAAGTGACAGAGGTTGGTCAAAATTTTTGAATAACTTAATAAGATTCAGAAAATTATTTGTCCGAGCTCTTTGAAGCTCATTGATACCCAGAATACGACGTTTGATTTACTTACTGACATACCGGAGTCAATGTGCGTGACGTCAGAGTCACATGGTAAATGTAGCCGAGAAGACATGCAGCTGCATGCTGTCTTACGTTGTGCTGTAACGACATGTCCGCTTTCTTACTGAAAATTACACAAAGGATTACAAATATAAATTTTCTCGATACATTTGGCATCTCTCAAGTGAATATAAATTGATTCTATTAGATTAAAACTTGTTTGATGACATAAATGTACGAATTAATGAGACGATTCCATAAATGTTCCAGTCGTTGAACTGAGCATTTGAACTTCCATATGAAATTTACTAACCATAGATAAGAGATTTCAGAAAAAGAATGTGGCAAATAAAGTTTGATTATTAGATGTTCAAATCTACGAGATAAGCATCTGGACTACGCATTGAAATTTACCAACCTCGAAAACCAAGATTTCATAAAATGAATGTGATACATTGAGTCTAAATATTGAAATGAAAGAAGACTGAAAAAAATAACAAAAATTCTAAATAGGTTAGAAAATTTTTGCTTCTTTACATTCTAAATTTTTCTACAGTTTAGTACTGCATGCAAGATAATGATATGCTACCATTCTATCTTGCATTGAATGAGTTCAAATTATTTTTTTATATGAAATTCCAATAAATATTGTTTCAAAGATATTTAAATTAATATGCATTTTAAGAGTGCATTATTATTACATATTAGTTTGGTTAAATGCTTACAAAAGATAAAGATAGTTATAAGTGAGACGTAGATATAAAAAATTCTTTTGAGAGAATAATTTAAACATAAGATTTTCGAGAATACTTTACCTTTATAATGGATTAAGAACTTTGATGAATTTCTTAAGTGTATTTATTTATTGTAAGATCTCTTATGATATAAAAATTCATGACTGTCTTCGAAATTTATTCATGCAAGTCTGAAGAAAACAAAATTATATTTATACAAACGAATTATTGAGAATATCATATGTTTGGACATGGTTTTGAAAACCCGTGTAATGAACTATCATCTATAATTTGCAAATATTGCATCAATAATTTTAACAATGATCTCCATTACAGATCATTCTTTCATCTACAATTTTTACGACGACTTCCATTAAGTTCATTGTAACTTTGCCTGAGATGGTTTTATGGAGAGAAAGAGACAGTTGAGAAAAGAGGTTACATGAAATATCAGTACTTTTGAAGAAGATAGAAAAATATGTGTAACATCTTCAATTAACATGAGGTTACAATATAAATATATGACAAGAAAAAAATATTGATATATTAGCAAAAAATAAAACAGATTGTGTTCTTACAGGTTAAACATAAAAGATCTAGCAGAATTTCAATTTTCCAGCAATCACTATTGGTTGCTTTTTCAGTACTTTATTATTCCTTACAGCAAACATTCTTCTTTACTCGAAGAAGAAGTTCTAATTCTGAGAAAAAGCAAAAGGAAAAAGAATTAAGAAATTAAAAGATTAATCGGCTTCTTAATGCTGAATGAAATATTTTTGTAATAAAAAGATTATATTCCTGTATTCAGATAAGTCAAACGTTAACTGGGGCAAAAATTGTTTTATATTATTTACTTCAGTTAAATAACAAAGTTTTATTGTGTTACACCTTATTAAAGGCGATTAATAATATTTTTATACTGTATAAGAATTATGGTCTTAGTTTCACACAAATTTCCTTGTGTTAAAATATTGAGTGAAGAAACTGAATGTATTTCGAGTGGTGGTTATAACGAATAAATAAGAAAAATAATTCTGTCAATAATAATAAAAACAGCATTGTTAATACAAAATTTAATCATCACTTAATGAGGTAACTGATAAGCATAAATAATTGCATTCTTGCTTAAAATGATAATTTATTTTTAGAATTTATTGTCCTACTAGATTAAACCCATGGATTATCACATCTAGCTCAAAAGAACTGCTTTAAATATAAGTACTTTAATAAACAAAGTAAATTTTGGAATTTATCAACGCATCAAATTTCAAAAATTAAATTCCAATCAAATATATTCCATAAATGACTCAAACATTATTCACTTCTATCTCCATTGTTAAAATATCAAAATTCGATTTTCGCCAGAAGTTATCTAATGATTAAAATTAACCTGACAAGAAATCGATTCTTAGAACTTCCTAGAAAATACTTTATAAACTTTCTAAAACATTTCTTCCCGATAACAATAGTGACAGGGACATTCCAAAGTAATGTTCCTGGAGTTCAAACATATATTCAGAATGAAAATTTTCAAGAATGTCATTAATAACAAGCAATTATCGGATTGCAACAATATATTATTTTGCACCAAAGTATTCGAAATTCTTCATCTCGTTTGTTATTCGGAATAATTACTTCCAGTTAAATCTTAAGCTAGATCTTTTTTAGCGTTAGTAAATGCAATAAATCTTCTATTTAGATGAAAGGCTTTGAATTCTTTCAAACATTTCTTTCAGTTACATAATTTTCAATGTTTCTAAGCATCAGTTCTCATTAATCAAATTAATTCGAAATGTCCTTGAGTCTTTGAAGCGTTTAATCGGAGTTTTGACAAGCCATTATATTGTGTTGCGCAGGGTTTTCAAAAAGATTATCTTGATATAAATTGCTTATAATGTTATTGCTAATATACTTACCACCTTCATATTTTTCAGGCTCACATAGTGTTGCTCAAGATTTATCTCAAAATAATCAGTATGAACTCCTACGAGTCATATGCAAAATTTCTTAACTTTAATCTACAATTTACACTTTAATTGCCATCTGAACAAAACTTTAACTGCAATCTATACAATCTTTTGTACTGTAAAACGGGGATACTTTGCACCGAGTTTCATGACTTCCGCCAGAACTTTGAGATTATTTACACGTATTTCTCTAAAAGGAAGGCTTTTCTAATTTTTTCTTCTTGGAGGGACTATTAGAGAAACGTTTTGCTGCAAAATTTGGATCAGACGGTGATTTAATAATCAATTATGATCTTTTGAAATTTTGTTGCAAAGTTGCCACATAGGTGGGGATACTTTGCCCTTGATTCCCCCCCCCCTCCCGTATATTTCAGTAACAAACTCATTGTGATGCAATGCTAATCAATATATTGACAACCTGGTGGAAATATACAAAATAATCTTAAAATCCAGCAAATTTTTTTCGCATGAAATTTACCCATTTACAACTTTTTCAGTTTCTTTTTGTAACAGAAGATATAGAATAATTATATTTATAATAAAAATGGCTTGAAAGTCAATGTTAACTATTTTCATTGATAGTCTGATAGGTATGTAAAAAAATCAGTGCATTCAAATAAACAAAAAATATATCAAAATTTAACAGAAAGGAAAAACAAAAATGTTGCTCGAACAACGGTTGAGCAACGGTCTTTTCCTTCTCAATGGAGAAAACCAGGGAATTTCCATGTTTATTTATATGAATTAGCTTTCTTTTGTAATAAACTATTCGCATGGGGAACAAAAAAAAACGCTTTTGTCTCTTTAAGATTACACTAAATTTGTGAAATGGCATTTAATCAAGCTTCTCAGGTTGCTGGAGAGAACTCCATATACCTACAAGTCCTTAACTTCCTTTTATACATCCTGGACATATCTGAAGCTTAGGGAAACATTGTTCTTATTATTATTTAATCCACAAATAAGTTTAAAAAACCAACTGGGGTTGCTTTTAATCAAAAAGTTCCATGGTACAAAGAATCCTTCCTTTTAGGTGCAAAGTTACCCTAGGTAAGAAAAATATATTAATTACAACTTAACTAACAGATATAATTGGCATTTAAAGCAACAAAATGAAATCTAGGCTTATTATCTTTCACAATTAATTCCACTTAACTTCAGAAATATCATATTTTCCTAACCAGAGACAGATTTTTCAGTACTAAAATTTTTGCTGAAAAATTGGCTCACTGTCTTTTCCTTCTGGAACTTCCTGATTGATTGTTATAAGCATTTAAGGAATGAAATACACTAGTCAGTGTCATCAAGAAGCTAGAAAAAAATCTCAATCTCGTACCCCTAATCAGTTGATTTCTATTTCACTTTTCACACAAATTTTGCACTGGTGCAAAGTTACCTCCACGAGTGCAAAGTAACTCCGGTTTACGGTAACACTTTAACTGTAATCTTCACGTCTACCACACTTTTTAGCACATGTGGAGATACATTTTGAAGAGTTTCGTCTAATTCTTTCTAACAGACTTGGCATTTCAATAGTAATGACTCGATGGATAGCGAAAGTTTTCAACCGTTTCTTGGATGTGCTCTAGCGTATTCAACCTGCTTCTGGAAATTTTTGCTTATAAAATGTATCAATTTAGCGTTCGATGGTTGTTTCCCACACCGAGTTGGAAACTTTCGTTGCACCGATTTTTGCGATTGCATCTTAGCCAGTCAAACGACACAGAGAATGTCTTTTCTTGCGTAGAAAATATGTCAAAGTAATAGGCCTTCCTGACCTATATATTAATTTTGTTGTTGTTGTAACTTATTCCCATTGGTTTAGCGTAACTAGCTGTGAAGATTCCAGGGCAGCTGTTCAAATCGGCCTCGCCAAAGTAGCCACCTGGACTGCCGGAAAGCTCAACAAAGGAATAGTCACACAAAGATTTTTTTCACTCCATGCCTGATAGATGAACGTCTATGGATTTAGTGACACTTGGTACACAAAACCTTTCAGAACTTCCAATTAAGAAGGAGTGATGGATGTCCTTTCTCAATTGAACTGAGACGAGACTATCCATAGACCAGACCGTTAATAGCCGAGACTGTCATTGGACGCCTGGTGGAAGAAAGTCATCCCACTGGCGGACGTCATCGAATTTTTAGCCAACCCTCACGAGTTGGGTGGACCTTGTTCCTGGAAAAACGAGGATTTAAGTTGATGCGGGGGAGAAAAAAAGGAAGTTGATATTCGATCGGCGATCACCTCTTGATCGGATTCCGATCATAGGATCGATTTTCCAGTGTTGAAGCTTCGGATCGGTTTTCAAAGTAACTGGGTCCCGTGCGACCAGTTGTGTAGCTGCGAGAAGCATCGTTAAGAAGCTGTACGCTTCTGTTTAACTTTTTCATGAGAGCATAGCTATCATATCTGAACTGTACGAGTTTTATTCAAGATGATCATGAGGACTTGTTGAACTTTCCGATAGATTTTAAGTAGAGCCGTTGCTCTGAGTGACTGTCATTTCTACCTGCAGAGGCTGTCTCAACACCATCCTGTAATTACACTCACATCTATGATATCTGACTATTCTGTATATAAATCATTACCTTATTTTGTATTCCATAATTAACCAAGAACCTCCGAGAAATTTCAAAATAAAATTCATTATAGTGATACAAGTCTAGCTGTTGATTTACATTACCCTAGGTCTCTAAACGTCACATAGCCAAGTCCATGAGCCAAAGACTCATAATAAAGGGGAGGTGTGTTAGCTTCTGTTGGTTAAAGCAACCTTGGAGCACATAGGTATCACTCAAGGTAGAAGTCTGACCTTAAGTACGGTATATCGTAATAAGTTGCCATTCCTGGAGACCTTACAGAAAACTGGCCTTCATTTGTGTTTCTTTTGAGAAAAAAACCAAGAAAACCCCAGCCAGCCAGACGTCGGTTACCAATTTTTGATTTATGCTGGTGAAAAGAACCACCTAAGTAGAGAAATTGGAACCTTCTTCTCTGACTGAAGTTCCTCAGCTACCCGATGTCTTACCCCACTAGACCACTAGTAGGTGTATAAAATTTGTACTGCAAGAAAACTGGATTACGATCCCAACTTACCTGTAAAAATCAGCGCAATCACTGAAGAGTAAAATCATTATGAAACCATTTTAGGTCACTCTATATATTTAAGTAGCCAAAACTTGAATCTAAAGATATAGTTAAAGATAAAGCTAAATGCTCTTTGTCGCAATAGTTTGCCTTTCCTGGCGGCCTTTCAGAAAACCGGCCCACATTTGTGTTTCTTTTGAGGAAAAACCAAGAAAACCTCAGACAGCAGCGTTGCTAAGGCGCGCGTCGGTTACTAACTTTTGATTTATGCTGGTTAAGAGAACCACCTAAGGACAGAACTTAGAGCCTTGTTCTTTGACTGAAGTTCCTCAGCTACATGATGTCTTAACCCACTAAACCACTAAGGTGTATTAAATTTGTACTGCAAGAAAAATTGGATGACGAGTCTAACTTACCTGTAAAAATCGGCGCAATCACTGAGGAGTAAAAGCATTATGAAACCATTTTAAGTCACTCTATATATTTAAATAGCCAAAAGTTGAATCTAAAGATACAGTTAAAGATATATCTAAAGATAAAGCTAAATACTTTTTGCAGTTTAAGCCTATGTTTTCATATGCTTCACTCTTAAATGTGCAATATTCAGAATAGTGGGCCAGAAAACTTGAAATCTAAAAATTAAGTCATTCGTATGTTATAATTTGATGCAAAAATGGCTAGTAATTCATTAACATCTCAAGTGCTCTATAGATAATTAGATGGATTAATAAGATAATACATTACCAAAACAGAAGGTGTAATCTAATTAGATAGCAGAGAAAAACAAACAGTTACGGGGTTAAAGATAATTGACTATATTGTTCTGGCATTTTGCTTTATGCTTTAAATCAATTTAATGATCAATCCGAAATCATATTCTATATTAATAGAAGGTTCCTGTAAGACCCTGATAAAATTTTCGGTTACCTCATCGAAGGAAGGAATTGAAGGAAAGTAAGCTGTTTGATTATAAAAAGAATTCTATTCCCAGATGATTACAGTCTGGATGAAATCAGATACTTCGATCTCCGATATCGATTCTAACAATTCCCAGAAGTATCTTAAAAGAATAATGGGAAGAAGAAAATGGTGTCTTTTGAAAAGGAAATAGTTTCATAGAAATTGCTTTTAGAACAGTCAAATTATTCCTTACCTTCTAACCTCATTGTTTAATCACCATTTTAGAGAAGGACGTTATAAAAAAATGTCATTTAAACATTTCGTTTAACAAATATGTAAGTTATTTATACCAAAATGAATAATGGTGAATAATGTAATAGAAGGAGAAAGGCATTTTTATACTTATAAAAATTTTGGATATTTGTGCCACTCAAATCTATGACATAATTATTAAATAAGCAATCCTAAGTATTTAGCAAGAACTTAACTACTATCTGAAAAATCTGTTTTGTTAAAAATAAATCATTCAATGCATTTTTTTTCAGTAGTTGTAAAAAAAAAGTGAGTTAAGATAATTTCTTTTTAAATATTTATTTTTAATTTAAAACCTTTTATTATTTAATGTTAATTCAAAATTTTTTGTTTTTCGCTTCACATTGCAAGATATTTCTGAATGTTTACAAAAAATGACACTGCCAAGTATGGTAGAGTCTTTCAAAGGCATGAGTCAAAGGAAGCAACTTCATTTTTCTTATTCACAATTATAAAATATTCGCTCTGAAAAAGACTTATCCGAATTAAAAGTTCAGGATGCTTTCGTAATAAATTGTAGCAAAAGATGCTCTTTGTGTATTTGTAAAAGGGATATAATAAATAAAGGGAAATTTAAAGAAGGAAGAAAAATTGAACAAATTCTTTCTAGACACCAGTGCTACGTTACACTTACTTTAACGTTTTATGTTTGAAAATATCCTTTCACTATTTATGGTAAGTTTAGCATTATACGCCCAGATATAATATATATATATATAATACCTATCAGTTTTCAAATTACATCCACTAATTAAGTTTCATTTATAAGATAATAATTAATTATTTTTCCTTACATGGCTTCATTTTTGAGTAAGGAGACAAAATTAAGATCAATTAATATAAATCGCTTAACAAACAACACCACCTATCTCAGTTTTTCGAAACTTCAAAGAGGAAAAAAATACCCAATTTTTCGCAAGGAATAATGAATAATTCTGAATTCTTTTTAACATCTGATATGAACATGAGACCGCAGGTTCCTATCAGATGTGAAAAAAATTCAGAAAAATTTATTATTGGTTGCGAAAAATTGAGTATTTTCATCCTCTTTGAAGTTTCAAAAAACTGAGATAGATGGTGTTGCTTGTTAAGCGACGAATGCTTCATACATGCATCAGTTGATTAAAAATGGTTTTGTGATCATTTATGGGAAGCAGCACAGGAAATTCCAAAATCCTTTGAAATGCCAAAGGCAAGAGAAGGAACTGAAGTATTTTTCATTTTTTCATAGAAACCACATATTCATTGTAATACAATCTGATAAAGTAGTGAAAGAATGTGGCTTTTATAATAAGTGTTCTTTAAAAGTATTAACAAGCCGTTAAGCAAAAATAATTCTTCTGGCACTTAGAGTTGTTATTATTATGTTATTCATCTGGCTTTGATATGAATTTCATTTTATTTCTTTTCATTTTAGAACATAAAGTAATTGACGACAAAAAACCGCAAGCTGTTAGTAGAATTGACCTATTTGTAAATATAACGGTTGCAACTGGAATCGCTACAGTTTACTTTGAGTTTAGGCAATTGTATTGACGCTTTTCTCGAATTTATATGCAAGTAAGTACAACTTTGTTTGGTATCCCATTTGATAATAAACCTGTCTGCATTCATTATTAAAATTATTATGAATAATTCTTATACTTAAACGGCAAGTCTTTCCTCGATTAATTTAAAACCGCATTGCATGCTGCATGGAGATCATCTGGGTAATGTAGATACTTGAGTCGGAAAAAAAATCTGAAATAAAAACGGGTGTGTCGGTGAGAAGAAGCACGACAGAAGTGAAGCTTCTCACGCTTTTCTATATAACTATATTTATAATGGTAGAATCAGTCTCTCCCTCTCATTCTTTCACCTCCCTCTCCCAAATGAAACAAAACATCTAAAAAAACCAATATTTATTTATTTATAATAATGATAATAAGTATAAATATATATAAACTCATTATTTATTTATAATTTATGACTAAAACAGATAAAAAATATGAGGCATACAAGCAGTTATTGAAAAAAATTATTAACATTTTTATTAACCTGTATATTCAAACAAAAAAATCTAATTTAATCATCACATTCGATCATGGAAAGAATTGGTTTTGATAAATGAAATTTGATGCAAATGTCTGCGATTCTATTTTATTAATACATCTGAAAAAAAACTGCATCAATGGTTGTGTGAAACTTTGTCCTCGACACTGCTGGATTACTGTTCGTAGTTAAATTAAATTCTTCAAAAAAACTTTTACAAGTGTCTCTGATTTTAACATTAAAATCACCAGCCAAAATAAGTGGCATTTCATGGTAATTGGGGCCAATCCATCGAGCAACTACCTCAATATGCTCTGCCAATGCTTTCTTAAGTAATAAAATCATACGAATACATTCTATTCTCTAACAGAGAGCATGCGCGCTTTTCTTATCAACACGTTTATATACAAAAGCCTACGTGAGAGTAGGTACACCTGGCCGCATCGATGCGCCTGCGTTGGTATGATGTCCTTCCGTCTCGTGACAGTCGCTTTTTGTATGCTGATTCCCCACCCCGAAGCTTGCGTTAAGAAGCTTAGCTTCAATAAATTATATATTTTTCAAATAATTAAATCACTAAAATAAATTAATTGTGAGAAATTCGATGTTTAATTAGAAAGAAACAAGATATTGCCTCTTATTTCATCTTTCAATTACGGTATAATAAAAACTAACATTATCCATTTTTGTATACTTTTCAAAAAGGAACATTCACAAAACATGATACACTACTTAGTAAGAAAAAAACCCAGTTTATTGTTAGAAGTAATTAAGAGATAACTGAATCTTAAGTCAAGTCCTGCTTCTTTTTTCTATGTAAACACGTATTATTACTAACACCGTACTACAACATGAACATGAAAAAGTAATTATAAATTTTACAACGCCTGACGAAATGCATTAAATTGATTTTAATGAAATCGAATTATTGAGAACTGATAAATTTGTTTTAAAATGAATACAATTTTAATTGTATTTTCCGTCAACTGTTCCTATGAAGAATGTTCTAAAAACAGCACCATCTCTATTTAATTGCACTAGCGAAATTTTTCTAGATGAACTATAAATCATTGTAATTAAACACCTCTTTTTATTAATAATAAAAAAATTAGACATATATAATATGTAAAGTACCGGGTAGTTAGCATATTGTAGCAGAAATAAAGAAAGGGAGAGTTCGAAGTGTCGTCAAAACATTTCGATTTTGTTTTTCTCCTCAGTAGATTTCCTATTCGTTTAATAATTTAAATATACCAAATATCATTTTAAGATATGAATTTCTAATGATTCAATGACTGTTATTATGATGGGTGATTGACTGTTATCAGGCTGGAAGATGTCATCCGTGCACTCTCCGTTGAAGCTAAAATATAGAAAGAGAGCGGAGATTGTTGGTAACGAGCTTGCATCGACCGGGAAGGGAGAATCCTCGTTAATGGAATGCAATCTGATAAATATTTGCTAATTTAGTGTTTTAAAGGGACTCGCGATTCTAGTCGTACCAGGTGATAGATTTGAAATGGTCAAAATAACGAGTTAAATGAAGTAAAAACAGTTTTTAAAAACAAACTTTCATTAATGTGCTGAAAAGCGGAAATTTTTATTTTAATTACTTTCATCTTTCTATGGTGTTTAGTTTATAATTCCCTATTATAACTATTACGAAATCTTAAATTAAATTTTTTTCTTAAATTCCAATAAGGTGGCGCTGCTCGTTTAGAATATAAATTTAATTAAATTAATCGATTAACTGATATTTAAGTTCTGAAACCCTAAAATAGAGTATTGTCATCGAGTAGAAACAAGTGTGGAAAATTTTAAATTCCGTCACATCAGTCACTTTAAACATAAATGAAAACTAAATAACAAAATTTCATCTTTACAAACATGAAGCGAGTCAAGTTAAATAAAAGTGAGTGAAAAAGAGGGACTTGAACCGAGTTAGTTTAACATTAAATTTAAAATTAAATTTATCGTATACATTTTTTAATGAAATTGGAAAATTGATTTCATCTCAAAGATTTTTTAACATTTCCTTTCACTGCGTGAATCCTTGATGAAAATATTTTTCCTGCACATTATATTTTTGAATGTGACTTAAAAAAGTAATTTTTAAGAAGACTCTTTTAATTAAGGTTTTAATAGCAGACTATAATGTATTCTTTCACTTGAATTATTTTCCTTTTAATTTTTTAATACATTAAGTAGGTGTAAACGTTTTAAGATAAAATGAAAAAAAGATTAATTAATAGCCTTGGACAGTTTGAGAGTGAAAGGAATAAAGAATTAGACACGATCCCTTCCACTTATCTTGCGACTGAAATAAAGCTCACTTAAAAAAAAAAATCTGAATGCTACAGAATTCTAATAAGAGATTTATTTGTCTAAAATATGCGAAATTCAATCGAGTGGTCTGAGGGGAATGCAAACACTATATCTTCAAAGCAAATTAGTACAATAAAATATGGATATCAAGGAATATATTATTTTTCTGGATTCAAATGAGAGTCCTGAATGACATAAAAGATTTTATCCCCCCCTTTTTTAAAAAATATAAGGATGCCTATTTATAAAGCTCGTTAATTTATTATAACTCAGAAGTAAATTCGAATTCACTCTCTGCTCTTTGAAAATACGAAAATCATAAATTTTTTGCACAAAATGCCTTATTTCGTCCGCTACATAATACTGTTTTTCAAAGCTGGAATGCAAGTTAATAAATAAATAAATATTTTATAAATAATGCTACCAATTTTCCAACAACATAAGATACCTTATATGGCATTCATAATAGATTATCACTTTAAACAACCGTTTAATTTAGTTCTCAATTTATGACAGCATTTATAAAACAGAATATGCAAAATCAACATTACTAAAAGTTTTCCATGCAACATGTACCATCTTTTATGACGTCAGTTGATCAAACGTCACAGTCGAATGAAAACATAGTTCCATATATCATTTTACATTTAACAGCAAGTTGTCTTACCCTATGCTTTCGTATCACGTTCTTTTCCATGCGCAATGAAGTCCAACAGTAAATTTGCATGACTCATTTGAAATTTAGCACATGAGCTTAAACTGATACTGTTACAAAAAACGTCTGGTGGGTATACGTGAATGTAATCCAACAAGTAGGATAAAAAAAAAATTCATTCCACGAAGATTTTTAGAAAAAACTATAAGCACAGGTAACAAAACGGAACATCACTTGTACAAATCAACAACAAATACCACCTCTAAATTTCAGCCACAGCATTTTCAATAGCGCCCAATGTCTTATTAGCACACCAGCTTCAATGCTGACCAAAGTCCAACTGATCAATTCTTGATTTGAGAGCTTGCTTTTATACTTTTTCAACAGGATAATAAAAAATAAATAAATAATAAAATAAAAATAATAAATAAATAAAAGATAAATCGTTGCATAATAATCTCTAGAAGGTTCTTGATATTTCGTGCTCCTAGTAGAGATAGAACCACAGTTCAGGAATTTTCTAGAAGATTCCTTTTGTCGCCAAAGTCGTCAACGTTGTCGCCAAGTTTGTCTCCAAGATTAGCATGTTAGGGAAACAACTTTACAACTTAGTAACAATGCTGTTGTGACTACGACCTAAAATAAATTTCGAACATATCCTTTAAAAGTAGAGAAAGATTTCCATTTTCCTTTAAGCATTCATCTAACGGTACTCAGATGCACGCTATCGTGAAGATACTGTCACCTTTTTATTTTTTTCATAAAATAATGGAAACAACTAATGAAAAATAAATACGTATCTATGTGTTTGATACATGAAACAATATTGATGTAATGTGTTTTATGTATGAAGAGCACTCGTTATTATGCCACTTACATTTTTTCTCTACATTTAATTCATTTCCTAGCAATATTCTATTTTATGTATGGTAGTGAATTTTACAATACTTTTATTTTTCTATACATATGTAATTTCCTGTATAACGCTAACTATCGAAAGAGATAAAAGCTTTAGTTTTCCTAACTGAAAATCTGCTTCTCATCTAACATGTTGTAAATGATTAATTTTTTTATAAAAATACTTTATTTGTACTTTATCACATTTTTAGACATTCTTTATTTGTACTTTATCACATTTTTAGACATTCTAATCGCTTTTGGCGATTGGTATTGGATTTGGATGGCAACAACAATAAAAATGGCGCCGTGATTGAATTGTTGTTTTTCAGTTTTAGAATGACTTTTGAATTAATTGGTAAATTAACGAAACATAATTCTTCTAAATTTTTTAAAACTTTACTGAAATCGTACATCCATGAATTTCTGATGCAAAAACATGTATTTTTTTCCTTGGAAAAGAGTCACTCGGGAATAAAAGACATTTTCTCAAGCATTTTGTGAAATTGAACAACTTGAAAGTACCACAAATATTTCAGGTTTAATTGTGATTGATTTAATCTTTCAGCCGTGTGAAAAAAATGTAAAACAAATTTTTACAGAGAAGTTCATCAATTAATTTTACTATAAAGTTAGAAGCATACAGCGTCAAACGAAATCTCCTACAGTTAAACGAAGAAAGTTTCATTTTTGTGAATCCTTTTCACTTCGAAGACACAAATAACATGAAGGTATGCCTTTAATTAAATGCTAGATAAGAATGTTTCTCGCATACTATCTTCCTTTCTGAAAAAAAATGTCTCCTTTTATTTTTATGACATTTCACAAAGGCTCAAAACAGTATGGAACAAGCATGGTGTACAAAAATTAATGTTTTTGTCTGAAACTTAACCGAGGTACATGCTACGAACAGGATTTTCCTCCTACATTGAAGATATTTTCTTTATTTAGCCCTCAACGGCTTCATCTACCTACCCAAAATAGTGTACAGCGCATGAAAGCCGGCAGGGGAGATTCACAAAACATACAAGACAAAACATAAAAAAAACACAGGGTCAAAAATCAAGAACAAACAATATACTACATGACAACATACAGAAAATTTAGAAAAAAGAATTGACGGGAGGCTGTCTCTGAAAAACAGACGCTGGGATTGAGGGGGGTAAAGTTACTTACCTTACTCAACTATGGCTTTCTGTGACTAAAGTAGTTTTATGTGACTAAAGTATCTCGATGTGACTAAAGTAGCTCTATGTGACTAAAGTAGCTCTATGTGACTAAAGTAGCTCTATGTGACTAAAGTACCTCTATGTGACTGAAGTAACTCTTTGTGTCTCTGAGATTATGTGACTGGAGTAGCTCTTTGTAACTCTCAATTTATGTGACTGATTCGTGATTTTGGTTGTCTTTTTTTTCGCGAAAACAAATTCTTGATTTCAAATGTAATATATTTATTCATGTTATTAATATTGGATACAATTTCTGTTAGTAACAATCTTATGTAAAATAGGTCGATGGTACTAGAAATAGCAAACGTAATTCAACAATTCTGGAGTAATATTTCGCGTGAACGTAAGATCGATGAATGAATCGCCTAATGCACTTCGATAGTTTGTAGGAACCATATTGAGATTAAAATGATGTTTAAGAGAAATTTCTACGAAACAAAATTCGGAAAATCCAGTTAATATACCGCTCACACCCGATTGTAGCAAGCGACTGAGGCCCCCAGACAGTTAGGTATGAGAAAGCGCGGGAAACTAGGTTGGTCACAGCGTGCCCGCGCATCGGTCATCAAAATTCTTCGTGATTTTCATCAACTTTTCAACTAGACTGTGACTAAACCGTAATTCCAAATTCTAAAATTCTTTTTGCAATCTTTAATGTCCTCCTTTCTCTGTTAAATAAAACTAAAACCGATTCTCTATGCTATTTGGTTGCCGTTTAACTTTACCACGAAAAGCGTCATAATATTTTCCTTTCCCGACACCCCATTAGACCACTATGGAGGGACGTAAGTTTACGTCAAAAAGTCAAATCAGGACTAAAATTAATATAAAATACAAAATAATATTACCAAACGAAATATAAAAAAGCGTTAAGAAAAACAATAAAAGCAAGGGAAAAGTGTAAGTAAATAAGCATAGAAAAAGATACAGTAAACTTGTTACACACTCTGAAATTCAGAGTTGAGTTTGTGCAAAACAATCCGTGAAACGTTTGGAGCTTAAGTTGAATTAAAGACATAGTCGAAGGGAGGAGGTTTTTTCTTCATTGAACTAGTAGTGAATTAAAAATATTCAGTACTTAATATGTAGGAAGATTTTCCAACTGTAATGCAATTAATATTGGGAGAGTTGCTATTTACATCAAGAAGCATTCAACGTGGCCATCACGAACATGAGAATGATGAGGTTGCGGGACAGCATTCATCACTGCCGAAAGGAAATGTCTGCACAAATGAAGAAAATTTCACATCCATTGATTGACTTAATGTATTACAGAATATGTTACTGACGAATATGTTATGCATCATATTATTTTTTCTATATTGAAATATAAATAATTCAATAAGAGCAATGGCGTTATGGTTGCCAAATTCATTCTTGTTTCACTTATTTCTTTCCGTATAAATTTTCAATTTTATTAACATCTTAATACATTCTGTGGTGGTGTTTGATAATAATACACAAAGCAACTTCGAAATCATAATTCAGTAATAAATATTTTTTTTGGTTTTATTATGTGTTTCATATAAACTTTAAAACACCCATGTATCTTCACGTACATCATTCAAACATGAAGATCAACTGCGTCTTCAGCATGTTTCTTTTAGAGATAAATGAAAAAAGGAAGATGAATTTAGAGAAAAAATAAAATAAATATGAAAAATGAAAGCTACCCCTACCTAGTTTTATACAATAATTCTTTGTTACACATTTTTTAAAGATATTCCTTCAGTTTTTATTCTCTTTGCAAAATTTCACAAACATCTGTGATTAGAAAAGTAAAGAAAAGAGATCAATGTTTTCTTCATGTTTTTTCTGGTACCTAAAATCTATTCACGAAATAAAAAAAACCCATGCATTTATGAAATGTATTCGGAACTATAATTAGCACAATACAATTTTTTTCTTCTTACTTCCTTTCCACACATTAAGCAAATAAATTTAGAGTTGTTCCACAACTTTAGATAAAAATACTTACTTTGTTCTGATTTCTTTCAAAACGAATACTTTTCTTTTGCACAGGCTCTTCTAAAAACGGCGTTTCCTATTTTTATAAAGAAAACTTTCGCAAGAATAGAAACTGGTCTCTTTAACATTTAAAAGAAGCATCTTTTCTTTTAAGACAAAAATCTTTTTACGGCTCTCATAGCTTCCAGCAAGGAAACAAAGATGCAATTTAGCTGTAATTTTATTGGTTTTATAAAATAATACAGTTTAAATACTTAATTTATTTATAGTGAATTTTCTTCATAGTTGACTAATAAATAATAGTATGAAAACGAGAGTAAAGATAGCCTTCGAATTTGCTTTGAGAAAAGATATAAATATTACGGTTTCCAAATTCTATTTTTTTTATATTATATCATGAAGAAGCAAAAGAAGTGTCACGCAAATTTTTATTAAATACGTAGGTAAAATTTATTGAAATGGTTATATTTGTAAACAATTAAGACAATCAGCATGATTTGGAATAATCATTCAAAGGCAAATAAGGCGTAACACAATTAATTCCGTGATCGTAGATGCTATAGTGCGGCGGCCAAAGATCCAAACGTTTCCTAATTTGCCCGAAGGTAATCCCTTTAAAACATCTTCAAGCGTATGGCAGTAAACTTATCAATTCATGAAGATCTTCGTCTTAAGGACCCTTACCAGTAGCGAATCCAGGGGGCTATCGGGCTGCAGCCCCCCAGGAGCTAAACCGAAATTCTTGATTTTATTTAAAATCACTACAACTGTTTTTTCTTAATTCTCATTAAAAAAATAATAATAAAATCGCAATAACATTGCTTTCTGGCTCAACAGGCTCGAAAATTTTCCTACTTTTCTAGTCCTTCCACTTGTAATTGTAGCGTTGACGCGCTCGAAAACATTTTTTTGGCTAGTTATTTCATTGTATTTTTTATTAAATTATCGAAAGTATTGTATATCGTTCTTTATGATTCTTATTATCAGGTGAGGAAAGTCTGTAAAATTAAAGTGTTTTGGTTCACATAAGCCATGAGGTTTGACATTCGTCACTACGATACAAAATTTTTATGACCTCAGCCCTCCCCGAGACCCGAATCCTGGATTCGCCACTGGCCCTTACAAATACAACGTCCATGCGCTACATCGAGGAGCAGACCCAGAGTGGATGTCACAACAGTTGATGGTATTTGGTAACAAAGGACCTAAGACTGAAATGCGCCATACCTCTGGGAGTTTCGGAGAAAAGAGACAGATATCAAAACGCACTAATGACTGCATACGACACTCTACCCACGATCAATAACTAGAGACAATTAGCAAGGTACACAGAATGCTTCCACTCCTGCAATACATCGATCTGGCAGTTTCACAAGGATTCGCTAATTCGGGTTTCCTGTTCATCTGCACATTAAGTAGCTTCCATTAACAACGAGCCATCGCCATGAACGTTTGAAATGGTGTAGTAACAGAGTTACGTGGAGTGACGAGCGGACAATGCAGTCGTCAGCGACGAATCGCTTCTGTCTTAACCTTCCGTCGGGCGCAGTGCAAATGCTAACACGTTCGGGCGCAACTCACCCGTGAGATTAAAAGTTAAATTTTTGCTTAGGCTTAAGGAAAAATTTATCAAACAGAACTATTCGGTCATACAAAGCTATATTTGCGTTTCTAAATAACTTTTTTTTTGTATTTCCTTGGCAATTTAAGCTAACGAAATGTCCAGGAATTGAGAGGGAGTTGATGTTTGTTTTCCCGTAAGGTTCCTTAGCAATGGCAACAGTTGTCGTTGAGACTGAAATAATTCGATATTTTTGAAAAATCATTGGAATTAAATAACGATCAATATCATTGAATTAGGGGCTGTGGCACAGGTATACGAACTTTCGCAGGTTTATAATAAGAAATATCGAGAAAAATTCGGGAAATCAAAAGTACAAACATTATCGGGCGCAACTCATCTACCAGATGAAGGTGCACTTAAAGACTAGAAAAAAAACCCCACGATACTCTAGAGTGTGTGGTTGGGAGCCAGGAAGCTACAAAAATTTCACATCTTTCTCGGTACAACCCGCACTTAGGCACAAATAAATACGGGTGCTTCATCTCACAGATTAAATGCGTCCGACCGAAGATTTAAAAAAATTAATTATATCGTTAAATGAAGATAAAATTGGCGAAATCCAAAAACTCGAGAAATTAAAAAAGAAATCTGATAAGAAATAACCTTTTTATTAATTTGGAAAAGAATTTCGCTTATTTCTCTTGTTTTTTTCTAAATTAAAAATCTTTTTGAAATCCTTTTTTTCTAAATTAAATATACAATTTGAAAAGCCAAAACAATTAAAGTGCCTTAATAGACTTTGGAGTATGAAAAATTCTTTTAATCTTTTAAAAGCATTCGGCATATCTTTAAGCATTGGATGAATTCAATATCTCCTGAGGAATGTACTTAAAGAAAACTAATTCAAATTTACTGTGAATACGTTTTATCACCCTAAAATAAATTCTAGGACTAATAATATTTTTAAAAAGTAAATTTTAGGAAGTTTTAAGAAATAATAAAGGAAGTTTTAAAAAAATAAATTGAAATCTGATTGCAGTTTGCAAAAAACTACTAAATTTGTAAACACATTGAATCTAAGGGAGTCGATCGATTTTTGAAAATTTATTTTATTTAATTCATTTTTTGTGTAGAAAGTGTAGAGAGTAGAAATAGTAAAGTAAATATCTATCGGAAACGTAACGGCGTTGGGAAAGTTCGCCGCAGCAACAAATGCGAGAAATTGATCGCAGAAAGCACTTAAGGAATGTGGTTTAAAATTCTCAAAAGTAATATTGATTTATGAGAAAAATATTTTTTCAGAAATTTAGAGTGACGCTTTCTCCGCTTCATATTTTATTGATATTTTTGATTCAGTAAGCTGTTATAAGTTTTATTGGAAAAAGCTGAAAAATTTTTTACAAGTAATTTACATAGAAAGTTTCACTCCTGTATTACTTACAATGCATATTTTCCCGAGAATCGTGATTCTGAATTTCTGAGAGTAGAAGCATAAATGAATAATTAAAGTTACTGAATTCTTAGCTGACTAAATTGAATTTCTTAGAATCTGAATTCTGAACTTAATAGAAAATTTTCTGTGAAAAGATATTTCATGTAACTTCATCGAAATCCAAGATACTAAATAATCTTGTTTCTACTGACTAGAGTTAACTTCCATGGGTAAACGTTAAAAAACTCTATTAGATCACTTTTATCTTTTTTTTTTACTTTCTCATTTATGAAGTATACGAGGAGAAAGTATCGTTTTTGGACAATCGAAACAATCATTTAAAAATTCGACCTTGAGTACAAAAAAACACATTTTTGGAACTATGTCTGTCTTTCTATTCATATGAATACGGATAGAAAAAAACTTGAAACGAGGATGAAATTTAGTACGTAGCCACTACACAAAAATTGCAGAATTTCCAAGCTACTTGAGTATGGAAAAACTGTTTTTGGAACTATATCTGCCTTCTTGTCCGTATGTATACGGATGCTATAACTCAAAAACGCGGTTGAAATTTAGTATGTAGTTATTACACAAAAATTTCAGGTTTGTCTCAGATGTTGGACCAAATCTGCTAACGGGAATGCTGTTTGTCTGCTTTTTGGTGTACGTGTGAACCCATGGATTACTTACTCAAAATAGGTGTAGCAACCAGTCAGATAAATAAAATATGGCAATTTGATGGGTGGCCATTTATTACATATTATCTATTAATATATAAATAATAATAAATTATAATTATAATATAAAATGAAAAATTATTGTCTATATTGGCAACTCTAAACACTGGGTGAATACCATTTTTTCATTATTATCTTTAATAAAATATTAATAAGCCTGGAATCAACCCCCCTCGATTTGACGATGACACCCAATTGAAGACAAAGGGATTGAGATTTCAATATCTTGGTGTTATCTCGAATCAAAGCATTTTTCATGAAAATGAAATCCTTATGAATAATTAATTTATCTAAAGGTTAAAAATTGATAGTTAGAAAGCTTTGTCTCCATTTAGCTGTGGATTATTAGCAAGTAATTCTTAAAACCATTCATAAACCGTTTGGGAAGCTCTAGAGCAGTCAGTGTTTATATTTTCAATGATGTGGCTCTCTTTCCGTCCAATTTGTTTATTTATTATAATTTATTTATTTATCGCAAGTTCTGGGTACATTTGTTGCTGGGTTGTTTATTTCATTTTACATTGCAATTAAATTTGTTTTGACCCTTTTGATTAGTTTCCTGTCTTGTTCCAACTTGTTCCATTGACAATCACCAGACCTACAAAACATTTCACGAAGTCTGAATTCTGTATTAAAAAACATTGAAAATACGCCTAGCTTAATATTTTTCATTTTTTATATATTCTCTGTAAAATTTAAACTAGAAAAAGGTAAATTGTAACTCAGGTAATTAATTAGAAGTATTAACCACATGAAAACATATTAACCTCATGAAATTCAAGAATAAAAAAAATAATAACTGCGGTAAAAAAGATTAATGGAATTTAAATCTAATGAAAGAATTCACCTACATATTAAGAACAAATTCCGTACTTAATGTTCGATTCAAGAAAAAGAGAAATTTCTCTCATTTTCTCATCCAGCGCTGTTTATACATCTTAAAACTCGGGAGAGAGTGGAAAATCAATATCAACACGTGTTTCTGATATTACCGAATATTAATGGACCTGGGAAGATGCGATATTAGATATTCAGTGGGAAGGTCCATAAAAATGAGTGTCGTTAAACAAAGGAGTGTCAGGTTTAAGGTTTATGTTGTAAAGGCCAAACGAACTTGTTATTTTATTGCGTAATTACGCATTTTCTTTAAAAATAAATTAAACGAAGCGTTTGAATGAGTCCTCATCTGTGTAAAGCATCCGAGTGAAAATTATTAATGCATCAAATATCATTTGGTGTTTAAAGATGATTAAACACGTTTAAAATTTACGAGGCTTTACAGATCTAATCAAGAGATAAATTACCCAAACAGTTTCTGACCTTTTTTCGCGGCAGGCATTTATTTTATTGACTGGAACTTGAAGTTGTAAAAATAATTTATTCTGATGTTTTAGCTCACGCAACATTTTGAGTTCGTGTTCTATCTATTGTGGAGATAATTATTAATCAATGCGTAAGTTCAGCTTCAATTGGTTTATGTGCGTTTGAGAATGGTTTTGGAGTTTAAATCGTGGTTAGCGGCTGCTTATCACGCACGTGTTCTCTTAAGTATTCAGCGTAGGTACAGTACCAGCTAACAGATGACAATTTTATCTTTCAAATGGGCTTTAAAAAACAAACAACAATTATTAGAAAACTGTTTTCAAATGCACAGAACTGAGTATCAAATTTTCAACAGCGTTGTGAAGCTTTATGAACGAAGAAAAATACTTTATATTTAAAAATCCATATTTTGCTCTTATGTAACAAAATAATCATTATAGGATAAAAATTAAACTTACTATTTACTGAAGCAAGGGTGGCGCCAGTGAGTGGTCCGGAAGGGGCCAGGGACCCACTGACGGGGATGCTGTGCCCCTCATCGAAACAAATTTTTGTAACCCGTTCAAGCAACGGGCTATTCAACTAGTAGACAAATAAAGATCTGGCGAAAATTTGAGAGGGTCATCATTCCCCCCCCCTTGTACAGCATATCGTGCCTCCTGTCGGGGAGACCCTGCCCCCGTCGGGCGAAATCTAACGCCACTCCTGTACTAAAGTTACCTTGGATATAGACCTGGTAAAAAATTCACCGCGCCCGCGTAGAGGAGTCAACGACGTTCCCTTCTTTAATATATCTGTTAAAGAAGAGAATGACTTAAAAATGTTTGTATTCATGACTGGAGATCTTTTTATTGATTTAACAAAATAATTACATTCAGAAAATAAATTTTTAATCGAGCAGTTTTTGAAAAACTAATGCTTCCAAACGAAAGAGCAGGGAATTTAACTCCCAAAATGTATATGAGTGCTTTTTATAAAACCACTAAAATGATTTTTTTCTATTGAAAATTAGCTGTCATCTCTCCTCAAGCAGCAAATATTTATTTTTTTGTAAAAGAATGGCAGGTAAACCACATTTTTTGAAAGGTATATACAAAGTTTTGTGACGGAAATTCGCAACTTTGATGTTAAAGCTATACTAAATAAATTATTTACGATATTTTTTATCTCTGTTTTATAAAGTAATGTATTTTTAAAATTATTATTTTGTTATTTCTGTGAATTAAATTTTAAATGAAACTTTAATATTTTTCGACACCCTTATAAGGAGGGTGGAGGGGAGATAGATACTTAATTTCCGAAGCCCTTGAATCTGGAACATAATTTTTTTTCGGGGGGGGGGATATTAAAGAAAGAACCGTCACGATACATGCAATTTGGTTGATATTCCTCAATTCAGCAATTTATTTTTCTATTAAGCATTTTGTTGGGCGTACTGTAATATAAGTAGGCAGCAATCACACGAATGCTGCTGGAAAATCTCTACGGCAACTGATCGATTATATGTCACTTCTAACAAGTAACAGTTAAATTAAATTGAGATCGCGACCCACACACAATTCGCCTACGTTTACTACTCGTGAAGACAATTAATTGTATGCGCATAGCCTTACCCATCTATCCAGAACATCCCTGAACACTCGATTACCAGAAACGCCCATGAAAATGATGGCTATTGCAGAAAATCACTATTTTCTTTTCATTGCGAGAGGGGTCGTACTATTCAATCGATTGAATATAATAATTCAGAATATTATTTGAGTAACAAATGTTTATTTCAACATGTTTAACGAAAAAAAATTCGTATTATAAGGACTAAACTTTCTTCGCCCTCTGACGAAGTCCAAAAACCCAAATGATGATCAAATGACTAGGGTGATAGATACATTTACCAGCATCTCATCTTCCTCAGAAAACTATCGTGAATCTACTTAGGATTTGCATGATTCTATGTATACCGGGCCTGGGATATGACCAGTGATGTGGGGTGGGTAAATACCCAGTGGGTAGATAAATATTTTTTGGGTATATACCTGGGTATTTACCCAAGGCCTGGGTAAATACCCAAAAACTGGGTATTTTGCGGAAAGAAACATTTTCGAGTGCCAATTCACAATGAAACATACAGAGTTTTATAAATACCCCCCAAAGAAAGTATTTGCAGGAAAAAAAACGTATTTGTGAATGGTGATTCAAATTTAAACTTAAAATTTATAAATACCCAAAACTGGGTATTTTGCAAAAAAAAGTATTTGAGAATGGTACGATTCAAAATGAAGCTTTAAATTTATAAATACCCTTACACTGAATATTTTGCGAAAATAAAATGCGTTTGTGAATGGCGATTCAAAATAAAACATATAAAATTTTTAATTAGGATATTTTGCAAAAAAAAAATTCATCTCCAAATGTTGATTCAAAATGAAACATAAAAATTATAAATATCCCAAAACTGGGTATTTTTTTTTATATAAAAAGCATTTGCGAATGATTCAAAATGAAATAAAAAAAATAAATAAGTACCCCTAAACCGGGTATTTTGTGAAAAAAGTATTTGTGAATGGCGATTCAAAATCAAACATAAAATTTATAAACATAATACATAGTTATAAAATTTTTAAATTAATGTTTTGACTAATTATAGAAACAAAAACCAATTGCCATCAGGATTCAGAAGAAAGTATTCTAAAACTTAAACGGGATCGGGTGGGAAATTTAATTTTTACGGTTTGAAACTATGACACTTACAATAGAATAATTATGTTTAACGCCGTTTGTGTTATAGCTAGCTATTTGGCGACCAGCTTGTTCGCCGGGAATACATTTTCAACTGACTCTCTTATGTATGGTTTGATATTCACGTTTCCCTCAACAAAGTAATTTTAAACTTCAGATTGCGATAGAGATTTAGCCCGCGTTCTTTACGTAGTCTTGCACTTGTTCTGTTCCTTGTGTATATGAAAGTCCCTAATGGAGTCAAGTAACTGTTCGTGTCAAGTTACATCTAATTGTAAGTAATCGAAGCGAATTTTAATTTTAAAAATTTATTTCAACATCGAAATACCGCGGCACGTTTTACGTCAAGCAGCATGTTAATTGGCTTAAAGCATGCTGATAAAATGAATTTAAACATAGCAACCATAATCGTTCAGTTTTACTAGATTATTTCTTTATATACTTACTATCTAGAGGACTTTCTTCACAGATTTCACAGAAAAATTGATCAAATGAAAAAAGAAAAGAAAATCCAATAGTATATTATATTAGCTTTCAACAATGGAAGAGAAACAACGGTTTGAATTTCATTGTAACAATGAATGCCAGAAATATTTTTAAAAATTTATTAAAATTAGTGAAAAATATAGAATGAAAACTTAATATATTGAAAAGATAAATTTTTAAATTTTCAGATGGTGTAAAAATAATGTTTGTGCTATAATATTTTCGGAAGTTATCAAGGAAAAACTCGCTTCGCAAAATTTCGCTTAATTTTTAATTAATTAAAATTAAGCGAATTCTAATTAAAATTTTTTTAAAAACGGTTACGAGATGCGCATTCCTATCCTCCAAAGTATGTTTGTTCCAAATTTTGTTGCTCTAGGCCTAGCGGTCTGTCCTGTAGAGCGCCAAAACACACATATTCTCCTTTATTATTAGTAGAGATAGACAGTGCCAGTGAATCTTGTGATCCATAATTTACTCCCACTGCCATGCTGGAAGTCAACCATTCTTGTTTTGATTTAGTGAATAGTTAGTCGTTTACTTCACGTGTATTAATATTACAGTGAATTTTACGTTAAAAATTTTAAAAAAGGAAAAGAAACTGCTTGGAGCTTTTAATGTTAAGAAGGATAAAAGTAATCCAATGTAAGTATTGTAATGTTGAGTACAAACTTGCTAATGTAAGCAAAATGGAGAAACACATAAAAAATGTTTAAAAAGTCTTGTTGGATTAAAAAAGGTTTTGAAAGGAATAAAATAGCTAATGAATTTTCTTTTAATCAGATTCCAACCATGATACTTACATCAAATTTAGAGTTTTAAGAACATATAAGTATTTATGTTCATAATCCAGATGAATCCCGTCTAACCAGGAAGCTGTGTGTGAGTGTGTGTGTCTCTACTATACCGTCAAATAGTACAACAGATTCAGCACAAAAAAATCTCATTGCTTTTTGCTGAAATCTTATTACAAAAATAACTTACCTCTGTTGAAAGTAATATGAGTGAATGTTACTTTCAGAATAATTCACTTTTAAAACTGTTAGAACTCAAACATCTGCTAACTTATCTGGTACTTTGACTAATTAATCCAAAAAGAATTATAAACAATTGTTTGTTTCATTTTAATTTCTATTATCAGCTCTTTGTCATTTTAAAATCAAACTCAACATTTTATTTTTTTAAATTTAGTTGTTTTTTTTTAAATTTATATTTAAGCCACGTATTTTATGTAAGATCCATGATATAGTATTGCGTTTTTGTTTTTTCTGATTAATTTTCTTAGTTTTTATAGAATTTAAAAGATTCATATATTACTAGTTTCCTTTTTTTTTTTACCTTACCTTAAGCTCAATATATATTCTATACGTATTTATATTATATAGAGGCATCATATTTCACAGCAGTGCCTATGTTTTATATGAATAGAGTTAATTGAAAAATAAATACCCAGGTAAATACCCATTTTGGGTATTTACCCGGGTAAATACCCAGGGTATTTACCCTTAAAAATAAATACCTAGGTATTTTACATCACTGGATATGACGAATCTTCGACACATGCGAAATTGAAACTTAATCAAAAGACAACCGGGAAAAGAAAAATATAAAATTTATTTATTTCTGCTTGAAGAACAAAATCCTAGATGGGTATTGAATTCTGTAACTGAATATTTCATATTAACACATTGTGTGCGGAATACGAATTAGATGCAAGCTCAAATAAAAAGTAGGGATGGGAAAAACCTACTGGTTTAAGTCGAAAACCGTTTTTTTGCTTCGGTTAACCGGTTTTTATCGCTTATTTTTTGTCCCGGTTATAACCGGTTATTTTTTTTTTAATCCAATAACCGGGTAAAAAAACCGGATCGGAAAATAGGCTCGCTTTTAGGTTCGATTAGACTAAAATTTAACAAATTATGAAGCCCTGAATTTCATCATCTTAGGCCAATCAACGACAACCGCTCCCTCGAGGCGTCTGTTGGTTGGCGGATTACTGAAAGAGTCTTTATGAACAGATAAATATTGACCAATGGATTGATATCCTGTAAAAACAATATTAATAAAAAAATTTGTCTATAAAAGGCGTTTGTTTTTTTATTTAAAAAAAAATCCGGAAACCGGTTATTTTGAGTGGTTATAACTGCCAGGTTAAACCGGAGGTGAAAAAAACCTGAATAACCGAAAACCGGTTATTTTTGCAATAACCGTCATCCCTACTACGGGCCCTGTGGAGACAAAATATCATCGTGTTTATGTCAAATTTTAAAATCAAATATCGAGAGGGGCGCGAAGTAATATCACCATGTCCCGGGCCCCATTTACCCTTGCTACGCCACTGTTGGCGAGTGAGGGAATTCTATTATGCTCCGGTGACCCTCGGTATGCCACTGGATGCTGACAAGACTGAAGACTTACTGAAAGAGCCTTTATGAACAGATAAATATTGGCCAATAAACTGATTTCCTGTAGAAACAATATGAATAAAAAATTTTGTTTACAAACGGCGTTTTTTTAGCCCTCCAAAAACCGGTTATTTCGAAAACCGGTTATTTTGAGCGATTATAACCGCCAGGTTGAACCGAAGGTGAAAAAACCCCGAATAACCGAAAACCGGTTATTTTCGCAATAACTGCCTTCCCTAATAAGAAGACAAGCCACGACTGTGCTTATTCTAGACATAATACATACCAGATATAATACATAACATAATTCATTCATACCATAAAAGGAAAAGTGAACGCATTCTGAAGACATCTATTAACATATCCAACTTATCTAAACTAGTAAGCAAGTCAAATTCTTGAATTAAAATTTTGATGTTGGGTAAATGCGAGAAAAACGTATTTTTAAGTTTCCCGCTTCCAAAGTATTAAATTAAATATTTTATGCTACAGGACTCGGTGGCGGCCCGGATGGTCTTGTGGCAAAGTGTAGACCTCAGAACCGAAGGATCGTGGTTTCGTGACCCATTCCCACAGACTATCCCCTCAGTGCACCTAACTAGTGCGCTTGAAATCTGTAGAGGCTAAACGCCCTCCTGGCTTAGCTTTTAAGCGGGCATTCACCACTCTTCCAATCTTGAATTTTTGGAACACGGGAAGGAAAAACTTTTCGTCAGGGTGAAAAACCGATGAAAGTTAGCACTGCGGAAAGGAAGGGTCGGAATTCAGAATAGTTTGAAGTCTGATTGGAATGGCCGGTTCTCTTTTTGAGGACCTCGCTGCGAGGCTAGGGGGGAAAACAATGGTTCTGCCTAGATTGGGACCTCGCGTCGAGGCTAGAAATGAAATTCGAAATCCCCCGTGTGGGGGGAGAGGAATGTGGGTGGGAAAAATTCTGCGACTTTGAACCTCGTCTCAAAACAAACTTTGGAACATCAGTGAATGATTTGTCTAATTTTTCGACTAAAATGGGCGGGAAAAAACCGCTCTTAGGACAAACGGCATAGCTTAGCCTTCTCGCGAATACCCAGCTTAAGTTTGAAGAGGGGTGCTCATCCGATCGTAGTTCAAAATTACGAGTCCGTCCCAAAATGGCTTTGTGTAGCTTCAAAATTGGACGTTAATCTAAGTTAACATTAAAAAAAAGCGGAGCTTCAGTGGCAGAGAACTCTCACTAACTTTTATTTCTTGTTTAAATTGGAAATTTATAAAACAATATCAGAATTAATAGTTCGGGTAAATAACAATGGATTTTTGGTTAACCTTCCAGCGGGCGAGCGTACGCAAATTTTACGACATATCGTGCATCGTATTACACACACACACACACTCACACACGCACACGCACGCACACACACACCGTGTTATTTTACAAAAATAAATGCAACTTTTATTTATGTTATCTGTATTTATTAGCCTAATAGTAAACAAAGATTTTATAAATAAAATTGCACTTAAATATATAAAAGAACGATATAAATATGTAATACGATGCACAATTCAAGTATCTCTTGCAAACGCGCGCAGGTTGGAAGGTTAAAAAATATAGATATTGTCAGGAAAAAGATACGACTTTGTCCTAAAAAACTAAATTTATTTGAAAAATTACAAATTGCTACTTTTACGTAAATAATTATCAATTAGTAAATTTATCTGAAAACATTCCGCTAACCTTCCAGCGGGCGCGCGTTTTCAAGAGATACTTGCATTGTGCATCGTATTACATATTTATATCGTTCTTTTATAAATTTAAGAGCAATTTTTAAGAAAAACATCTTTGTTTACTACTAAGCTAATAAATACAGATAACATAAATAAAAGTTGCATTTATTTTTGTAAAATAACACGATATATATATGTAATACGATGCACGATATGCCGTAAAATTTGTGCAGGCGCGCCCGCTGGAAGGTTAATGAAAGGCCAGACGGAAAACCTGAAGTCTGAATTGTCGTCGTTAATTGAATATAACGAGAGCCATGCAAAAGTATAAAAAAATTACTGCAATCAAATGCGCACTTCTATCTTCTTCATCTATAGATGAATACAAGATTAATGTTCCTACTCAGATCGTGAGTATTAAGTGATCTACTCATAAAGAACTTATTAGAAAGTAGAATTCTGTAGTTCGCCAAAACAGCAGATAGGATAATTTTAAGATTGCAAAATAATGTATGAACAAACTGTTAAAGTCTAGAAACCGTTTCTTTCACCATGAAATCGAAAATGAACCCTAGTCGTTTAAATGGAGTAGTAAAAGCAGACTTGTTAAAAAGGAGACAGGAAAGAAATAATGTGGAGGTGTTTAAATTCTTCTAGACATTGAATACATTTGCGAATCATACAAAAACTCTTTATTACTGCATTCATAAACATTCATTGGAATCATCATCTATTATCTTTTCACAAGACAAGGCTAATATTCCATTTTATGTAAAAAAACACGCAAGTTAGGCAATAATAAAGGAATCAGTGAACAATACTAACTGCAGCGATCTCTCTTCGAATTTCACGTATACATAAACCTTACGGCACGTTTTGTGTTTAGCTTCGCAGCATGGTGAAAAGAATCGAGCATGCATTTTGGACCTCTTCCCGTTGACCAATTGGTTTCAAACTTTATACATCCACAATTGACCTGAATTTTGTCTAAAACTTTACAGAGATATTCAATCCTGATGTAAAGATCATATTCTAAAATATGCGCATCTAATTAGTTGCATTTTTGATTTATCACGCGCTCATACGCACTAATAGGCAGACTGACAGACAATCCGCCTGTACACGGTTTTCTTTCAACGATTGACACGGATATACAATTATAAAAATAAAATTATATGCCAAATCTCATTTATCTAGCTCGTTGCGTTCGTGAGTTATCGCGTTCACATGCATACGGATGGAGTAGACGGGATCTCGTCGAAAACTTTATAAAAGTAACCAATTTTGGGGTTTACGAGGCGTACTAAATTCCATTTGTCTACCTCGTTGGATTATTGTGTTTACAGAAAGACGGACAGACAGACAAATTCTAAAAATGTTTTTGATATAGTTCAGCAACGGATTCCGAGACAACCACTTTTGGACGATTTTACACCAGAAAGAGCTGTCAGGCAATGAGTCAAATGAGCGCATTTCCGGAGTTCATTGTTAGATCACGCTCAGTAAAATGTAAACATCACCCTTCCATTCTTCACTTTCCCCCATTTTGATGAAAATACTCCGCCCGGTGCATGCGCAAAAGCGCGGAAGGTTTCCGAATCCGTTGCTATACAATACCTTGGGATGTCTGAAAGATGTAGAAACATTAAAGTCTTGATGTCGAATTTTGCGACTCGTACAATAGTTTATCTTTGTATACGAGATATGATAGTGATAAAGACAAAAAAAGATGTTTGCAAGGGAAACTCCTTCAATTAAAGGCAAAAAAAAGTTTTGAAGCCTGCCAATCGCCACAATTTTGAAGAATTCCGCCAAATGGATATCCTCCCATTTTGGCAGATTGTAATGTCTTTCAACAAAATTGTTGTTAATCTGCACTAATCTTAAAGAAAAAAAAAAGAAACTCAATGGACAAGTTTTCTGCTTTGTTTATTTACATTTAAGTGCTGGGTCTACATAATTCCGGTGTAATTCTAAGTCAATGGAATCTTCAAAGTGGAAGTCTAGAAACCCAGCAGATAATGTCAAGGTTTTTAATGTAAGTAAACAAACCAGAAAATTCGTCTATAAGCATTTTACAACCAAGTGAAGAAATCTTGCAAAAGAAGTAAACCAAATTTCTAATTTCGAGGCAGAACGGGAAATTCTGATTGGATGGCAAGTGCGATGTTTGTCGCAGCAATAAATTCAGTTTTGCTTTCTGCGCACTTCTTGCAAACATTTCTGGAAGCATCTGTAATTTTTATGTTAATTAACAATTTGTACGCCATGCTGTGTCGCCATTTTG